>JANHFM010009888.1:6815-27255 GCA_032468115.1 Grayia smithii
TCTTTTTCTTGAAAATATTCTGTACAATCCACCAAATTTTGATCCAAAATGCCTTAACCTTTTTACATGTCCACCATCTATTTCAGTCTTCTGGGATAGAGTGAGATAAGTAATATATTTATAGACTATGCACATATTTCTAGGATGGAGTCTTTTGGACCTTAGTGATAATTTACTACCAAGTAAACATTAAGAGATAAACCAAATCATTATGCATTAAAAAAAACACCTGCATGGAAATTAAAGCAGCAAAAGTGACTTTGAACATGCTTTTAAATGTATGATGCATATGATCATGCAATGTATAAAGAGAACTTTCCAATCTTTCATCTATTGAAAGATCTTTATCTTACATTTAAATCCTTGGGCATTATGGATTTTCTTCTTCAGGTTCCTGTATTGCAACCATATCCATTTTGTTATCATGCACATTTGGCACCCATATTTGATCAAAACATTCTATATGTTTACAATGCATTCTATAGTTACATTGTTTATACCTATTGCTATTTAAAACTGTCAGGAATCATGTGCTGAAATTCTCTATACATTTGTTCATACTGTATTTTTGTCTTCAAAAATGCACTGAAATATGCTCAAATGCAAAACCATCTACCTAAAAGAACAAACAAGTTTCACAAGATATACTGAGCTAGATCAATAATTTCTGACCTATCATGAATTCAACTTTTATTATAAACCAAATGCCATTTAGATAACCGGATTGTGAGAACCTTGAGGGATTTGAAATCATTACTCTTCCTACTCTTTTTTTGCTCACACTTCATATTCTGGAAGATACTATTGTTATTTTACAATGGGCCTACGTGTCTAAAAATTTAAGCAATGCTCAATTCTGAAGGCTGTTGAATTCAAAACTGTCCTGTTAAAGCTCCATTCATTAGGAACTGGAAATTTTGACCCCAGATGCAAAAAAAAATGACCCTACTTTTCTCCTTGCTTGACTAAAAAACATTGACAGGAGAAAAGCATTCTTTTCTTTTTTTCACTTTCCATGTTATGTTTTCTGACTGTGTCATGGTGAGTGAAACAGCTCTCTCGCTCTCTCTCTCGCTCTCTCTCTCTCTCGCTCTCTCTCTCTCTCTCTCGCTCTCTCTCTCGCTCTCTCTCGCTCTCTTTCCTGTGTAAATAGCAGATGCAATTAAATGCAGACAAGCACAACTCAGAAGCCATTCTGACTCTATTAATCATCTTTCATACAAGAGAAAGGAGAAATATAAGTAACATTCATTCTGCTTGTTCATCCAAGTCCTTGAATGGCTTGTCAGCCTTAACGTGTTTACAAAAGGGATTTCTGACATTTTAATATCTTTCCTCATACTTGGTTCTTTCTTTTATTCCCCCTGAACATGCTTTTCCTATTTGATTTCAGCAATTTAAGGGCTCAGATGTTTCACTCTTCATCCTACATTTTCCAGGCAAAATTTCAAACAAATTCCAAAATGACTATGCAAACACATGCTTGTACTTCATCTATTCCTGTCTTTATTATAGTTGTTTTCATTTCCAACAGTTTCTGTAGGACTGGTTTCATTCCCACCCCCCCCCCAATTGCAACTTATTACAACCTGCTGTGGTCAAAAAGGACTTTATTTAATCCTGTGGCAGCTGGATTTTCCACCGGCATCAATGTCCTGCCTTCATTCAAAAAAAAAAAAGGAGCTTATCGAAAGGACAAGGGGGAGAAAAACCAATCTAAGTCTTCCTGTTGATTAATATGTGCAATTAGCAGAGGGGAAAGAAAGCAGTTTGGTATGTTTCAGTCCATCATGGCTGCAAAATTGAACTGAGTGGTAGCTAGTGCACTCAAGTGAAGCAGGCTTCATGCAGTGAGCTAATGGAAACGCAGCAAGCTTTTCTTTTTAACAAAGCACTTCAGCAATTATCTCTGCATACTCACAGTAAAATGAGATAAAGTTGGCCAGTGCATTATGAAGGCCGTTAGTGGAAAAATAAATTTACTGCTGCTTCCAGTCATTGGAAACCTAGTTAGTTCACTGTTTCATTCACTGCACCTATTAGCTAAAGATGTCAGGCTACATATATCAGAACAAACAGCCAGCGTGCTTCAAAGAGGGGATCACATTTATTAAGGGCTTGAGGTAAGAAAACTTGCAAGAGGCCTTTAAAAAGCTTCACTGGGAACCAGAGGCTGTTATATTACCACTGATAAAAAGTAAGTGATGTGTGCATTGTGGATCTTGCCCATATGGATCTTCAGAGGGCTCTGTGGTATTGTCCCTCTGTCGAGTAGAATATATGTTGGTGAAGAGAAAGAAATCTAAGAATTCAAATGGGGAAAACTCTAGATTGTAAGCTTCTTTCCTTCGTCCCTCTCTTCTCCCTTTTCTGTAATATCTGCTTATTTACTAATTTGGATTGCTGCAATGCGCTCTACAAGAGGCTGCCTTTGAACGCCACCTAGAAACACCAGCTAGTCTAAAATGTGGGGGCTGCGCACACATTGCATTTTGGGGGTTTGGCTGCACATGCACTTTGGGCAATCAGTCCAGAAAAGATTAGCCATCACTGCCCTATACCATTTTAGACAAATGGTTGTCCAATATCTTCTTTAAAACTTCCAGGGTTGAAACATTCACAACTTTTGGAGACATGTTGTTTCACTGATTAATTGTTCTAACTTTAAGGAAATTTCTCCTTAAGTTCTAGGTTGCTTCTATCCTTGATTAGTTTCCATCCATTCCTTCTTGACCTGCCATCAAGTACTTTGGAGAACAGGTTGACTCCCTTTTCTTTATGGCAACCAAAAGCACGAGTGCTAATACTACTTTTATTGTAAGGTTACAGTACGAGAATCTAGCAAATCTGAAAGCGCTTCCTCCTCCTGCTTTTACATTCCAGAGAAATCAAGAGAGTCCCTTCTGAGATGGTCTCTTAATTTCTACCCCTTCTTTGCATTCAGACCATTGTGGTCTAGGATGCACCTCTTCCTCTTTCCTCATAACCCTTTTCAAACATTTATACTTCCTTTTGAAGCAATCAAAACAAATGCACACACCCACAGCTTACTTCTTTTGTAGCTTTATAATCAACCTGTCCTTGATAGTATTTTAATAAATTCACAAAATAAAAAATACTACCAAAAATATAAAACAAAACAGCTGAGAAAACCTACAATAACAAAATTAATTAAAACATTTATTGAAACTGCAGTTTGATAAATAAAATAGCAATGGAAAGCCATATCCTAAGAAGGGAAATATTGACTGACAGGGTTGGAAAAAACACTTGCTAGAAAATTCCAAGGTTTAGATATAAACATCAAATAGGTTCTGTTCCTGAAGCAAATCAGATTAATCTTGATGGCTATTGGAAAGTATATGATTAACTCGTTTTGGTATGGCACCTGCTCTTAAAACATTTGTTAAATGGATTACTTGATGAAAGAATTCAGCTTTTGTTTTACCCCCATATATAAAAATACCCTTACATAATGACAATGAGTCTGCTGGCATAATACTTGCTAAGTTGGTTGAGGAGGTTGTGATAGTCTTATTTTGTTTGTATTTCCCTTTTCCCAAAAATTCCTTTTTTATAGCTTAATTGATCTTTAGCTAATTACTTGAATAAAGGAATTCCTCATTAAAACCTCCCTACATACAAGATCATACGGTTATATAGCTCTGCCTCGTGTTTCAATATTGCTGTATGTGCTATCTTTTGGGGGTTTGGGCAAGAAAATCACCATTTGGTCTATGGCTTCTTTCTGACTTTCTAAAATACAACCTTGATTTCTAACCAGCTTGTATTTTAATATACATACCTAATTCATTTCCTTCCATCTTTAATAGAATAAAGACAGTTCTATCATTTTTATAAGTAATTTTTCGTTACATACTATAGGAAATTCTCTAAATCAAGACTACTGCTGTCCTAGTGCAAACATAGAGAAAAGAATGTATTTATAAATAAGTAAAAACAACTCTGGACTATTGAGGAAGTGCTAATCTTTCAATTTGCTAATAATAAAAATTCTGTATACCTTTGATCTTTTAATTAATTACTGCCTAGATGAATCGTGGTTGAAAGTGATGTCTAGTTTAGGAAGCAAAATACAGAAATGGGAAACTTGGTAGGTCAATAGGGATTTAACAGCCTTTCATCTGTGCTGATCAAAGTTATCTACTTTGACCCAGATGAAGTAGAATCCTCATTTTAGGCTCCTTGATGAAAAATCTACTTTTATTTTATTTTATTTTACTTTATCAGATTTTCAATGAACTTCACAACAGAATTTCAAAGCTGTCATTGTTCATTACCTTTTACTAAACTAAGGCTTAAAGTGTAGCAGAATATATCTGATTCCAAAGGTAATCCTTATAGCAATGATACAGAAAGTTAGATTGGTAACAAGCTACTAGAAACATTTTGAAAAGGGATTTTATCTTTTCTATATGAATTCATACATTACATCTCCAGCTCTGGTCACTAGATTCTTTTAACTGTTGTTTCAAAGATCAATAACGCTTTTCAGATATAAAAGTAAAATGAAAGAAACATGATTATTTTATGATACTGCTCATATACCTTTTCTATCATCTCTCTAAAATAATTGCATGTCTTCTGTGATGCTGAAGGCCAACTCGTATTTTTCACATTCTGGCATGCAATTTAATCCTGTTTGGATTGATGCTCTAAGACTTAGAGTCTAAGCAAAACATGGCCAGGCAACAATTCAGTGTGACTGAATTCATAGGACTCTTACTTCTATGGTCATGGTCCTTGGATCACATGCATGTCCATGGATCAGGGGGTGCACTCCAAATGTCCAACTTCTGCCAACCCACATAAGATGTGTTTGGAGCAGGGGTGAAATCCAGCAGGTTCTGAAGAACTGGTAGTGGAAATTTTGAGAAGTTCGGAGAACCGGTAGCAGAAATTTCGAATACTTCAGAGAATTGGAAAATACCATCTCTGGCTGGCCCCAGAGTGGGGTGGGAATGGCGATTTTGCAATATCCTTCCCCCAAGAGTGGGGTAGGAATGGAGATTTTGCAGTATCCTTCCCCTGCCATGCCCACTAAGCCACACCCACCAAACCACCCCATGCCCACCAAGCCACGCCCACAGAACCGGTAGTAAAAAGAATTGGATTTCACCACTGGTTTGGAGAGACGTGTGTCTGTCTTTGCCTAACCTCATAGGCAGCTATAAGATTCAGTTGGCAACCTAGGACACATTTCAAGATGAAGTAGAAGAATGTAATCATCATTAAAAGAAATGTTCAGGAATCTTCCATAGAAAATGTCCAAAACCAGACTATCCTATCTTCTGTTCCAAGGATGCCCTTATACTGCAAGACCAGCCTTTCCCAAGCATGTTTCAGATGTGATCAACCACAGTTTTCATCATTCGCACCTAAAACTTCCATTAATCATTGTTGCTGTGATTAGGGAATTTCAGCACAATAGAATAAAATTTGTTTGGGGAAGTTTCCATCAAAGGAAGAGTATGAAAAATTAATCTAAGTTCTGCCTGATGATCCCCAAATGATGTACAATGAAAGACTTTTCACAAATTTCTCCAAATCTGGTAAGATGACACTAGTTCCCGTCATTTTGTTTTACCTTCCTCCTGAATTTTGATATTTGATTTGATTTGAATTATTAGGATTACTGCCAATTATTTGCTCCTTGAAAATGATCACATTCTAAAAGCTGGTAACATATCAATGTCAATATAATTCCAGAAAAATAAAATCTGTAGATGAACAAGTTGAGGCACACTTATAAAGTAAGCAACAGCACATTGGTGAAATGCTTTCAGGACAGAGGGTAGAAAGCTGTATTTGTTTCAGCTCCAACACTAATCTTTGCTTTCATATGCTGGTAATTGCCACTAAGTTGGTTAAGTGCTATTTCCATAAAGAGTATCAGTGAAGCCAGTGGTTCTCATCATTAGGCAATTTCCACTAATTGTAGGTTGGAGCTTCTGTTTGCTTGATATGTATGGCTAGCTTGTTCCCATAAAGGAAGAATCTGATAAAATAAAACACAGGCACCTAAAAAAGTGTTTGTGCATCTTTTT
Source organism: Grayia smithii (assembly GCA_032468115.1). Lineage (NCBI taxonomy): Eukaryota > Metazoa > Chordata > Lepidosauria > Squamata > Grayiidae > Grayia > Grayia smithii. The sequence continues at coordinate 12,884 of JANHFM010009888.1, forward strand.
TTAAAAGCCAAACATTTGAAACAGTTTCAAAATATTCTTTAGGGTAGGTTTTAAACTGATGGCAATACTGTGCAATTAAACAGATTCAATTTTTCCCACCAAATGTCATAGGAGTTTATTATTAAATTAGACTCTTGGAGGTTTAATTTTAGACTTTGTGATTTAAGTGGTGTAGTGGAGATTAAATACTAGGCATAATTAAACAAGTTGATATGGCTGGAATGAATTATAAATCTCATTAAGTGCAATGTCCTATATACCAATTCACAGGAAACAAAGGATCCACATGTTACTAGAAACTAAATCTAGCAACTGAAGAAAAGAAGAAAGATGGAGATTGGAACTGGAATGCAACTGATAATTTATTTCAAGTGAGATCGTGCTTTGTGCAATTAATTCTCTGTTTGCAAATAGTTGCATTTGCTATTTTTCTTCTTCTTAGCATTTTCCCACAAGTGCAGGGTGCTTTTTGTTAATGGGTGGCAAACAAATTTAATAAATAGATAGACAGGTAGGCAGGCAGGCTTGTTGCCTAAGTCTTTGGATTGCAAATAAATGATTGAAACTATTTGATGATAAACATGATCTAGCTGGCTTTAATGCATAAGTCAGGACTAGAACTCACACTTTCCTGGTTTCTAGCCTGGTTTCTAGTGCTTAACCACTAGACCAGTGATGGTGAACCCAAAGTGCGTGTGCATGCCCAAACTGCAAGATGCAGGTGCATTTATTTATTTATTTATTTATTTGTTTATTTATTTATTATTTATTTATTTATTTATTTATTTATTTTATTTATATCCCGCCCTTCTCCCAAAGGACAGGGCAGCGTACAGAAAGTAAGGGTAAAAACAGATAAAAAATTAGATTAATATTGAAACCATAATTAAAATCCCATAAAATTAAAAACCCAATTTCCTCAGTCTATCTGCTGAAACAGCCACGTCTTCAGTTCTCGACAGAAGGAGCGGAGGTCAGGGGCGGTCCGAAGGTCAGTGGGCAACCCATTCCAGAGGGTCGGTGCGCCCACAGAGAACGCCCTCGCCCTAGGCACCACCAACCGACATTGTCTGGCTGGTGGCACCCTGAGGTGTGTGTGCACATGTGTGCACATGTGTGTGCACACCCTGCACATATGCAGCAAAGACCAGAAATAGAGCTGAGGCGATGGCACACGTATCCACAGAGAGGATGCCACCTCTGGCATACATACCATAGGCTCGCCACCACTGCACTAGACCAAACTGGCTCTCCAGTTACATTAATGTGAAATATTTTTCCTAAGGATACCTTGCAAACTAGATAATAGATGTAGCAATTCTGCATGGTCTAATATTGGGGTCCCCACCCTGGTCTGAGGACTGGCACCAGGCCATGGCATGCCAGAAAGCAGGCCGTGCAAACAAGCAAAGCCCCATCTGCAGGATGTAGGTAGCACATGAAACCACGACTCCACTGGTCCACAGAAACACCTCTCTCCACAGAACCGGTCCCTGGTGCCACTGGTCTAATGCTCTGCCAAGCCTTTGCCAAGCCTCTCAAAGCAACAAACAAACAAGAAAGCAAGAAATACAGAGATTTGTATCAGGGGTGGGTTCTACCCACCTTCACTACCGGTTCTCTTCGTATGCGCGCGCATGCACGTGCGTGTACAATTTGCATAAACCGCACTAGTGCATAAACCGCACTACCATGCATGCGCAGACATGTTTTTTCACAAAAAATCGCCAAAAAAGCGCTCTGCGCATGCGCAGAATGCTAATTTTGGCGTTTTCAAAAAAAAAAGGTAAGTTTGGGCACGCGGGTGGGCCCGGGTCCAGGACGCTGCGAACCAGTTCGGTGACGTCACGGCGTCACCACTACCTATTCGCACAAACCGGACCGAACCGGGGGCAACCCACCACTGATTTGTATATTACATTTTTAATGTTAGGATTTGGAGTAAAGTGTGTTAAGAATTTTCAGCCACTGAAAGTTGTGAAGTTAATCAAGCCATAGCCTCTTTGAACAATCAGAATCTTTTTTTCATAGGGTTTTGCTTTGCTTTGTTTTTTACAATCTGGACTTCTATTTTCTAAAAACTCTGCTTTATCTCTTACTTGTTTATGTTTAACAATCCTTCTATTACAGTCCTAGTCTCTCCACAGTTGCTCACAAAATCTAAACTTCAGCAGCACTTTTAGTAACAAGATGGGAGTAGAATTCAATTATCCAAAGGTTTATTTGAACACTGTCTGAACCAGCATACAAACGAAAATGCACTTACCTACTTAAATCCACCTGTTTAATTTTGCAGTCTAGTTTGTAACTCAAACAATTGCACAAAAACATGTATTAATGATAAGCAAGCACAAAAAGTACATATTAAGGGGATGTATGCATAAAAATATATGTAAGGTTGCCTTTACTCATTCCACAAGCCACCCATAACTCCTACATTTTTAAGGCTACATTTTACATTTGAAAACATAATAAGGAGGACATGGCTCATATAAGGTACACTGTTTCAGCAGAAGAAAGTCAGCACCAAGAAGCCTTGACAATGTGACCTCTTCAGATACTGTTCCCTGTTCTGTAAATCTTGCATAAACATTCTCTCACTGATCTCACTGGATGGGTGACTCAACCCGAACTAGATAGTTTTGGACATATCCTAAGCCATATGGGCCTTTAAAGATGACAACGATGTCATCAAAGGCACCGATATGTTACCTGGCAGTCAATGCAGTTCCTATGGTTTTACATGGCCAAATCAAAGAATCCCCATTACTCCCTCAATTTACTGAACCAGTTGCACCTTCCAGGAGGTCTTCAATATGCTATTCTTACTTCTTTCAACAATCAAGCCTTTAGTATGATATTTGTACAAAGCATTTCACAATTCATTACTATCCACTTTATCATAAGCTTTCTCAAAATCAGCAAATTTACGATAAATATTTGTTCTTACATTGATATATTCTCCTATAACTTAATGGAAACCAAAAATCTAATCTGCACTTGTCTGGTTGGGCATAAAACTACTGTGCACTTCCACATTTTGTTCACTGCCAGACCAGACCAATCTGTTTATACTTTTTAAGTTCATTCTTACTCTATTTTTGTGTGTGCAAGGAATGGTGTACAACATTTTCTCATCAACCAGGCATAGGTGCATTCTTCACAAAGATAATAGACAAGTCACAGAGCTACTCCAAAAGCAAACCACGGTCACATTTTAACATGTTTTTCAATTATATCATCTACACCTGCAGTGTTAATATTTTTAATGTTTCTCACAGCATTTATGATTTCCATTATTTTTTCTAAACACTAACATTGCAAGGTTTTGGAGTGCTCTTTCTGACAGTAATGATTCTGGGTGGCATACAAAGTTAAAACACAGCATCCAAGGTCAGAACTATGAAACTTCCAATAAAAAATAATATTAACCAGCACTACAGATAGTCCTTCACTTATGACCAATTGCTTAGAGACTGGTCAGAGTTACCATGGATTTCCCTAGGACTGTCCTGGTCTCAAAGTTTTAATAGCTGTCCCTCCTATGACTGCATTTTGGTTGCTTGGCAATTGCCTCACATTTATGGCCATTTGCAGCATCCCATCGTCACATGACCACAATTTCTGGCATTTTTGCCAGAAGCAGGTGTTTCCTTCTGGTTTCCAGCCAAAAAACCATCCATTGGCTATAATGGTTTGCTTAACAATTGGTACACTGCACTCGCTTAATAAACACTACAAAAACAGGTCACAAAATTGAGCACAGGTGACCTGGTGAATGATCATAATTCCAACTAATTCTAGAATTCATCATTCTATAGTCATAATTTATTACCATAATCCCAGGTTCAATTATGATCATAAGTCAAGGACTACCCTTGTAGACTTTGTTTCTGTTCCAATCTTCAGTTTAGCACTATGATTCCCACTACTCTAACATACTCTTTCCAATTAGAACAGTACTGTATTCAGATCTCAAGGGGGAAACATCCTTTGGATCTGGAGTGTATATATTTGCAGTACTTGTTGGCAGCACCTTAAAGAAGCATGTTTCTTGCTTCGGAGAGAATTGCTATGCACACCTACCTTCCAGCATTCCATAATTTCAATCCGTCCTAAATCACTTCGTCAGTTTTTATTTTTAATTCATTTTGCTGGAGGTTCTGTTTTTAGCTCTCTCCACTCATTTCCAAAACAGTATTTTATTTCTATAAAAAGTGCTCTGCACTTCTCTGACTCACTTTATTTTTAACTATTCCGTGCTGTCTTTGACTGCTTTTTTTTTGCAATTATCTTTTGATCTGTATACTGGTTATAGAATATATTTTTCATTCTTCTTTTCTAGTCTTGTGTCTGTTTTATCTCTAAGATCCACTCTTGACATTTCCAAATAAACCAGTGTCCTACATTCAGTACCTTTTATCCCACTTGCACATTTTTTCCTAATTCTTTCTGTATTTCATCATAATCAAATCAATTATGGCTTATGATTCATATTTGATATTCACTTCTTTGCCATGTGAATGTATACATAGATAAGGTTTAAATTGTATTTTCAAAAGATGCAGAACATTTTCTAACCAGATATTAATATCTCAGCATTCTCCATGGATCCCCAAATGGCCCACTCATGTCTTCTATATTCTGTTGTTTTGTTTCCACCTACCCACACATTTATTTAACAGAATAATTTTCCCTTCATTTGAATTAATTTGGAATATTAATGTGGAATATTCCCCACATTAATTTCTGGTTCTTCCATTGTCATTGTTAACTGAAATATAACTATCATCAACCTATATGAATCAATAAAAACTTAGCTGATATCCTTTCATACTTTCTGACATACATTTTATCCTTTCATTGATCAGCATGCCACAAAATCAAACCACCTTTATTCATGTTTACTACATTCCTTTCCAATTCTTGGTTTCATACATACCTAATGTATCTATTTTTATTTCTTCTATTTCATTTCCTATTTCATGCTCTTCACTAGTAATTCTTCTTGCACTCCAAGTTTCAATTTTCCATGTGTTATGATCATCATTTGAGAGGCCAAACTGACTTCTCCATCCATCTTGTTATTGATCACTCATATTTTCATCTAACACTTTTTAGTAAGGGAGAAAATTAAGTTATCAGTTTTAGCGATATTTTGCCACAGATGTTACTAGTGTATACTTTCTTTTAGTATATTTTGGCTAACATACCACAAATGCAACCAAGCCCCAATCTTCATATTAATTCATGCAAACTGAGATCTCTAATCTAGAGACTTTTGTGTAAACCACCATACTGTTACTCATACCCTACCAACTTGATAGGATGCAGTTTCCAACGGAGTTTGGTTTTTTCCATCATTTTTATCTCTTTATCCTAGTTTTTTATTTATTTATTTAAAAAAAACACTCTGTAACCACTTACTAGATTTTCTTAACTCTGAAATGCAAATTTTCATGTTATGATTAAGCAGAAACGATTCATTAAGAGTTATCATACATTGAGGTCCGGTTTAACAAGATACAGCTTTGATTTAGTTGTTCTTCCTGCTTTGTAGATATGTCATAGGAAATAGGGTAGAAAGTATCCAAGTACTGGCACAGTTCAAGGTTCGTCATGGAGTTCAATGGACTTCAACTAATGCCAGTTTTCCACTTCAGGAAATCCAGTGATCAACTATCAATAGCTGGACTTGATTGGTCCATAATATTTTCCTTAACCCAGGTCTTAGGTGACTGTCAAACAAAACCAGCTGTCTTTTTCAAGAAACAGGTTTCTTGTCATAACCACTCCTATTGACTTCACAAGACAAGAGCAGCAAAAATGATGGGGGAGTGGATTTATTTTTATCTCCTGCTACATCCAACAATCATCATGCCCAATTAAGAACTGTTCAATAGTATCTACCAAGAACAGCAGCAGCAGCAGATATGGTGTTCTTAAGAGCAAGACCTGAAATACTGGTCAAGGTAGGGGAAAGAAATTTTCTGGGATGGGGAGCAGGGAAAGGAATCTTTGAAGACAAGCCAGGAGCTGTCGGGTGAACAGCCCGACATTTAGCACATTGCACGTAGAGGTGATATGGTGATGGGATGGGTGACGGAACACACACACACACACCTATCGACACGACTGACGAGCCGGATGGGGAAGCCGCTGCAGAGAGAGCAACCAGCAACACCCCACGCAGCGAAAAGAGAGCAAGCTGACAAGACGCTGGCGCAGCACAGCTGTGGGATGGGCGAGGTGTGGGCGTGGTTAACATTACGCTAGTTCAGCTGTGAGGAGGGTGGGGTGTGGGCGAGGCTATGGGAGGGACACGCGGGGGATTTAACCCACACACCAACTAACAAGCTCTGCTGCTGAATTCGAGCTTGTATTGCAATCACCTTCTTGTGTATCCGAGGATTAAACCAGCGTTTTCTTCATCTACTTGTCTGCATTTGCTTCGACGATACGAGAGGTCGACAGAATATTTCTCCCATGTTTCTCTCTTCTCTTCTCTGCTTCTGCTGAACAGGGCTCCTGGTAATTTTGAAAATCATTAAAGGGCAGCAGATTATGAGAATTATTCTACGACAGTGTTTGTTAATCCGTAAGGATTCTGTTTTATGGGTTTGTTTGGATCTTTTTTACAATTTGTTCATCTTTTAACAACTGGCTGTTGTCTGGGACCTCAGTGAGGCAAATTAATAATTCCAGACAAACCCAGCTGTCTCATTCTTCCTCTTTCTCTATTTGTATGAATAATTTTATTAAAAGAAGATTGTACAAAGATTTTAAAAACTACAAAAATAGAAATATAAAAATACACACACACTTACACAAAACCCGTGTGCACAGTGGTACTGGTGAGGTTTTTAGTGAGCAGCACAGGAAGCCAGACTTGCCTTCACAGGTATGAAAGCTTCCTCCAAATGGAAAAACGCCAGGAGCCAAGCGCACGCTTCTTTTCTCTCACAGGGGCTGCTTAGCTGGGAAGGGGGGAGAGAGCTCCATCATGGGTCCTCTTGTCTTAAAGCACCTCGCCCCCCCCCACTGCCCCACTGTCGGGTGCCCCCTCCCCACTTCCCGGCTGAGCAGCCCCATGCACAAAATGTTGAAAGCAGATCTGGGCAGGTGGGCAGAGCCTTGCACTGCAACTGCTACCAGTTCTCTGAACCACATGCCACCATCACTACCGGTTCAGCCAAACCGGTCCAAACCAGTAACATTTCACCCCTGCAACCATCTTAACCCAAGCCCTGGTTTTGAAACCTTTTTAAAAGGTTGGCAGAATAGTAGTAATTTGAATCTCTGGGGGAGATGCTGTTCCAGAAGGTAAGATGACACTGTTTAACTGATGGGACCCCCAAGCATATGAATTCTTTCTTCATACAGGTTAGGAAGAAAGCTTAGGAAACACAAGCTCCCTCGGATAATTAGATTCTATGCCATAGAGACTATTTGAAATTATTATCACCATCTTAAAATGCATCCAGAATCCTATTAGTAATCAATACAGCTCAGAGGGCTGATCCAAAGTCATGTAGACTACATTGCAACTGGCTACACCCAAGGTGAGACTAATCCATGAGTAAATAAGGTTTTCTAGATTAGGAATTGATGCAACTAACACATAAGATGGATCTGTACAAAGGCCTTTTATTGGCTCCCATCTGCTCCTTCAGCATACACCAGTCTGTGGGGAAGTACAATTCCATTCAAGATCAAAGGTGGAAAGCTGCAAATCAACCATCCTCTCAGCAACATTTCATAAAAAAGAGTTGGAGAGTGGAATGATGATGGCCTCTTGTGGAGGGTCATATCACCACTTCCTTCAAGACCAGCAGAACTATCCCTTCCTTCGTGTTAATCTTGAAGAAATTTCAAAGAATTCAGATAGGACAAATTATGTGATTACTCCTCAAAAACAACTACTACTTAAAAGAAGTAGAAGCAGCTCATGCTGGGCTCATTTGCTGACATTGTAACTTCCATTTTTCAGATATCTTAATAATATTAATCCTGCATTTCAGTTACTTTTCTATTACAGTATGTCAAAACATAATCGTTAATGCAATGACCTTGTTTGCCCCTGGGAAAGAAGATTGGATATTAGTAGTACATGGAAGAATGTTTCACATATGCATTTTCACTAGATAATCACCATATTTATTATTCAGCCATTCCACTCAGTTTTGTCAGACTGATTTATCTGCTCTTTGATATGACATTTGTCTTACTAGAACCTCAAACTATAGTTCAGCAAACAGTTTTACAGTCACTGCTAGTAATCTTCCAGATATCTCATATATAAAACTAGAAAAAGCTTTTGTTTTTTTAATGAAATATTAAAAAATTACTAATTCATTTATTAGAATTTTCTGAAGAAAACATAATCACTGTAATCAACTCTGCTCTAAAGAGTTCTACTGATCTCTCTGATCTACTCTGTTTAGGAGTAAAATAATATAAAAAATGGAAACCAAATTATTGATTTGTATAGTTTTTCTAGTAAAATCGATATCCATAAGCTGTATCTTAATTTATCTTACATGGGAAGATTGATATTGTATATATAAGCACCAATTTGTTTAATAAGATTCACAGATCCTAGCAAAAGAATCCATACTTCTAACTATTATACCTGCAAGTAGGGAAAACAATTTATACTTTTCAAAAATCCTTCCCACACAACACCAAACTTTGTTTATTTGAATGGGTAAACCTATAGCATTGTGTCCAGAATTTGCATGTGATACATACAGTGCACTATTACTGCTGTCGTGTGGTACAGTTATAATCCAGCAGAGTATTTAATCAAACTTCAGTCAAGATTGTGACTAAATAAATGTTGTGATATCATTACATGCCCTTTTCAGTCTGGTTTCAGGCTTGGCTACAGCACGGAGACTGCGTTGGTCGCACTGTTAGATGATCTCTAGCGAGCCTGAGATAGGGGTCATTCCTTTATCTTGGTGCTACTTGACCTCTTGGCGGCTTTCGATACCATCGACCATGGTATCCTTCTGCAACGGCTAAGGAAGTTGGGAGTGGGGGGCACCATGTTACAGTGGTTCGCCTCCTCTCTCTCTGGTCGGTCACAGTCGGTGTTGGTGCGAGGACAGAGGTCAACCCTTTGGCCCCTCATCTATGGGGTGCCTCAGGGCTTGGTCATCTCTCCCCTCCTATTTAATATCTACATGAAACTGCTGGGTGAGATCATCCGACAACATGGGATGGGATACCAGCAATATGCAGATGGTACCCAGCTGTATATCTCTGCCCCATGTCAGTTCAGTGAGGCAGTAGATGTGATGTGCCAGTGCCTGGAAGTTGTGAGGGTCTGGATGGGAGTCAATAGGCTCAGACTTAACCCAGACAAGATTGAATGGCTGTGGGTATTGCACCCCCAGGGATTATGTTGATCTTCCATCCTTGGTTCTGGGTGGGGAGAAATTGTCCCCCTCAGAATGGGTTGGCAATTTGGGTGTCCTCCTGGATCCACAGCTAAGACTGGAGCAACATCTGTCAGCTGTGGCTAGGGGGACTTGCACAGGTTCACCTAGTGCACCAACTGCGACCCTACTTGGATTGGGAGACTCTCCTCACAGTCATTCATGCCCTTGTCACCTCACGATTGGACTATTGTAACAAGCTCTACATGGGGCTACCTTTGAAGAGCATTTGGAGATTTCAATTGGTCCAAAATGCAGCCGCGCAAGCTATTGTGGGTGTTCCTAGCTACACCCATGTCACACTAATTCTCTGTGAGCTGCACTGGTTTTCTATCAGTCTCTGGGTTCAATTCAAGGTGTTGGTTATTACCTATAAAGCCCTATATATGGCTTAGGACTAGGCTATTTTCAATATCCTCTCCTACCCTGCATCTCCCTGCAACCGGTGAGATCCCACAGGGTCGGTCTCCTCCAGGTCCCATCAGCTAAACAATGTCGACTGGCGGGCCTGTGGGAAAGAGCCTTCTCTGTGGCTGCCCCGGCTCTCTGGAACCAACTACTTCCCGAGGTCCGGACTGCCCCCACCCTACTGGCCTTCTGTAAGGCAGTTAAAACCTGGCTTTTCTGGCAGGTATGGGACTGCTGATCTTTCTATTATGATCCAGTGAGATCCGGCCCAAACGAGATGTGAGTGTTTTTTTTATTTTTATTTTTTAACTTGTTTTTTAAACTGTTAAATTTTATTGTGTCGCTGTGTTTTCTGTTGTGAGCCACCCAGAGTCCTTTGGGAGTTGGGCGGCATATAAATAAAATACCATAAATAAATAAATAAATAAATAAATAAATAAATAAATAAATAAATAAATAATACAATAAATAAATAAATAAATAAATAAATAAATACATACATACATACATACATACATACATACATACATACATACACTAGACAGGCTTTTGGACTAATCTATAAGATGATTCCCTACCTAATCTATTTCCCCCTATTTGTATGTAATATATAACTTAGGTCTGAACAAAATCTCTCTAGCTTTGCCATCTGTTGTGGATAGGGAAAGTGGTGGTGATAGTGGGAAAGAAAATTCAGCTCATATCAATACCGCATGAAGTAATATACTTTTTCATTCTGTTTAGCTCCCAATTCTCAACCAAATAGTTTACAAAAAAGTCCCCAAACATTTGCAGTTACTATCATACAAATTTTATATATTACTTTCTTTTTCTTTGCCACACATTACTATCCCAGTGTAAACCTTTTTTTAGCCCTGCAGGAGGTTTGAGGGGGTATATCGTACTGTCTAGCTGACATGGCCCATTCTGAATACTTGCTAGTTCCTTCACTGAAATGTAGCCCTTCAGCTAAATATTAGCAATACATTATATCAAAGAACAAGCATTTTCAGTATTCATTGCAGTGCCAGCTTAGTGTAGTGATTAAGGTACCAGTTAGATGTTGGAAAACTATCAGTTCTAAGCTTCCCTTAGCTAGGAAGCCAGGTAGGAAGTTAGTCACACTCTCCCAGCACTCGAAAGTAGGCAAGAACAGACCATTTCCAAAAATCCTTGCCAGGAAATCTGCAGGGACTTGTTCAGGTAGTTCCCAGGAGTTAAGACTGACTTGGAGACACACACACACACATACATGCACACATGTGTCTGTGCACAGAGAGAGAGAGAGAGAGAGAGAGATATGCACACACAAATATATTTCTATTACCATCCCCCCCCCCAATTCATTATAGCCTCTAGGTCAGTGGTGAAATCCAATTTTTTTTACTACTGGTTCTGTGGGCATGGCTTGGTGGGCATGCCAGGGGAAGGATATTGCAAAATCTCCATTCCCACCCCACTCCATGGGAAGGATACTGCAAAATCCCCATTCCCTCCCCACTCCTGGGGGAAGGATATTGCAAAATCTCTATTCCCACCCCTCTGGGACCAGCCAGAGGTAGTATTTGCTGGTTCTCTGAACTACTCAAAATTTCTGCTACCGGTTCTCCACAACCTGTGAGAACCTGCTGGATTTTACCTCTGCTATAGGTGCAACATGCAGAAACTTTAACAACTTTTAAAATTCCTATTAATTCCATGCATATTAAATAATCTTTTCAGGGTTTTTTTTTTAAATGAAAGTATGCCTGGCTCAATTGTTTACCTATCTATACTATAAGTGCTACCACCTCCTTAATGAGAACAATATTACAATTTGGGAAATATCTTTACTGGAAACAATCAAATTAATACAAAGCATTGATGTCTCTCAGCATCCTTTATCAGGTGAGAACTTACAAAAAGTGAGGGACAGGAAAGCCACAAAAAAAATCAATAAATTTAACTAGATGTATAGCCATACACTTCTGGAGTTTTCCAGAGATTACAGTTGACTATAGGGAGGTTAGCTGGGACTATATGTTACAATGGGATCACTGAACCAATTCTTACTACTGTGGACATTACCTAGGTAGTTGTTTGGATTTGTTATGAGGCCTGCTTAGGGCTGGATTATGTTTGGAATGCCACAGACCGTTTCTGATTTAGAAGACTGATCACCCTCAAAGGAGTGCGGTCCAGAAGAGAAACAGAATATCCTGGAGTTCGTCAGAATATTCTATTTCTGGAATAGTAAGTTTGACATACAACTTGGATTTTGTTCTTGCAAACAATTTATTCAAGGCAAAGGAAGCCAAACTACATATTACAAGATTGGCTCCCGGGAGTTGAGTCAGACTGTTCATCACTTTTAGACAATCACTGAAGGAAACACAGTAAGTAAATTGCCAAAATGCCATAGGTAAACACACATCAGAAGGGAGAAAAGTAATTGTGAGAAGAATAATGTCTTAATGCATTTATCCCATAGGGCACCTGCTCTATTACAGCTTAATGAGGTAGTTTCCATTTATTTTAAGTATCAGAATAGACAATAAGGTTGAATTAAGGAAAGATTCCTATTGGATGCAGATAAAGAATATAAAAAAAACAATTGTCCACACATTTTTGATAGTTATAACTCTACTGTCTTTATTTGGAGCAGCTTAAAAAGAAACACAAAACAATTTTTTAAAATATATACACCATGTTGCATATTTTATAAACCCACATTTTAACTTTTGAATTTCTAAAAAAAAAACCTCATTTTTTTTTACCACTGGGACTAATCAGCAGTTTTTAAAAATGCAATTCTTGGTTGCTTTAAAGACAACAAAGCAGAAGTTCATGCTGGTACATTTCATAAATTTACACTTTGCTTTAATCTAAAACCTTTACATTAAAGATAATTGGAACTGTTGAATGGAAATGAGATTAGGAGAATATTTGCAAAACATTTGACATAGGGGAATTAGCTGGAGGTTATTTTTTCAGAATTGTCTCCAAGTTCATTTCTAATCTTGGTAGTTAAGCATGAAGCAAGCCATGCTGAGTGATCAGTAGGTTTAGCCTGGAGTATTGGATAAGATCCAGAGTGGGTTGGGCCTATTCAGATCTTAGTTCTAAGAATCATAATCGATGCAAAGGAAGACTTGGATTTTAATGTCTCAATCTCCTGCAGCAACGAGACCTCTTTCTTTTTTGTAGATTAAATGTTAAATTTGATGTCAATGAAAATAGCAGATAGAAGAAGAAATATTAATCCAGCTTATTTTCCCCAAAGAAACTTGCTTATATTTGCCCCCTATGGTTCAGAAAAGTGTTCTAAGCAGGAAATTGTTTAAATGGTATGCTCCTAAGATCTCTAAGGGTCCCCAAAATGCTCTTGACTCAGGGGTCCACAATATATATATATATATATATTGCCAGTTTATGCTGAAAAATAATATTAAAATCCCATCTACAATTATGGTAGAAGCAGAGCAAAATTCAAATTTTAATATAGTAAATGTTGTTGCATATAACTCAACACAAATAAAAGCTCTTTTGGGTCCATAATTTTTAAAAGTGGGAAGAACTCCTGGGAGAAAGAAGTTTAAGAAGCATTTGTCTCAGCAATCCTTTGACAATGCATTTGATTTAGCTTGCCACAAGTTCAAGGATGGGGAGAATCTGATTTTCCATATGTTTCTTGGCCAAGAATGAGGAATGATGAAAGTTGTGGCCCAAAAACATCTGGAGGGCTACAGATTCCACACCCTGATTTTGTTTAACAGCAATTCCATTGACCTGTATTTTAGGGTGCATAGTCTTTTTAAATTTTTATTTCAATAATTCATTTTTCTTCTGATAGAGAGATATGAGGGAAAAACTGTTTCCTCAAATAGAAGTAATCCCTCAGGAAATCTAGATCCCTTAAAGTTAAATGTTTTATTCTGAGATTTCTTAATGAAATTTGGAGATGATATATGAGAGGGAGAGGCTTTCCCCTTCAGACATACTCTCCTTTTAGACATTTATCTCTCTTTTCTTCCTTATTTTTGGCAAAGTTGTTTCATGTCATCTGCATCTGAAAAGAACCATAGCTGTAGTTGCCCTTTAGCAAATTCAGGTGCAGTATTTTTAAACGTACATAAATTCCCCCATCCATCCCCAACCCCGCCCTTACAATAGCTATTATCTTCTTCTTTCACTCATTCCAGTCATCCATGTTATGATACTAACATTTCTAACAGATACTGTTAGAAATGAACATAAAGAAACCAATGCACCAAGAGATCAAAGATCACTCAGAAAATTAGAGGAAAAAAATATTTTTCTTTATTTGCCACACCAGTATCTAGGCTGGTGGGTAGGTGCACACTTCAACCTAAATCTAAAAAAAGCAACTAGGTGCATACTTAATGAAGAAGTTGACCAGACTATTTTGTTTTCCACAGGCCTATATCTAACATCTATATCCTTCCATGCAAAATGAGAGAAATACCACATTCATCTCTCTCTCTCTCTCTCTCTCTCTCTCTCTCTCTCTCTCTCTCTCTC
>JANHFM010009890.1:8885-19266 GCA_032468115.1 Grayia smithii
AAAGATACATTCGTCACGAATCATAAGGTACAACACTTAATGATAGTCATAGGGAACAAATAAGCAATCAAATCATACCAGCAACAAAGTTACAGTCATACAGTCATAAGTAGGGTATTAATGTAATAATAATAATATACTTTCAAAATAGTTAATGATTTAATAGATAGAAGGCCAATGTTATATTTGAAGATCAGTTGTTGGGCCATCTGTTTATTAGATATCTAAAGATACATTACCGTTATTACTATTACTATTGCTTTGCATTTTTTTGTTTGCCTATATTTATATAGCCACCTCTGGTGACTTTCCCAATAGTGAATCTTGTGGTGTATAATGATTAAAATGCAAAAGCTGTGTCATGCAATAACAACCGCATTCATGAGAAACACCCCAATAGTAGCAGAACGTTGTAAATCGCTGATCTAAATATCTAGGGGAACAGCAGATCTTCAACGTCTTGTGAAAACTAACAAAGTTGGGGTCATCTGCATTTCCAGAGAGATACTGTTCTATGGGATAGGGGCTAGCACTGAGAAGATACCACGCAAGGGTCCAACAAGAAAACATTGTTTCATTGAAGGGATACAGAGTGTGTCCTCCCTATTAGAACAGGTGTGGTGAGCAAAGACAATGGAAAAAATCCGATCCCACAAATAGCCTCACCCTATCCCATGTGGAATAAGGCCTTTGGAGCTGAGAGCCAGTTCTGTTTAGATTTTTGTTCCTCCTGGTCAGAACATAGATAATAAGGTTGGAAGGGACCTTGGTTGGAGTTCTTCTAATCCAACTTCCTGCTGAAATAGGAGACTCTATATCATTTCTGATAAATGGCTATCCTGTCTCTTCTTGAAATTCTCCAGGGATGGAACATCCAAAACTTATGGAGTCAAGCCTTTCAACTATTAAGGTCTGGGATGTGGCAGGTGATTTGGTCCATGAAGTGAATACATTTTTTGCAGGAGAGAGTGGTCCTCTCTGCATTGAAAGAAGGGACCCTGACATTTACATCCAGATGTTCTGTTTCTCCAGCAAGTATCTTCAGAAGCTCTAAAGTTCACAGACAGAGGCATGTAATATTAGAGCTGGACAAAGATTTCCATAATCAGATTGAATTAGCTGCCTTCAGATTGAGTTGATAGTTTGATGGCTTTTTGCACATGCAAAGACCTTCTTCCAGGTTCGACCATGTGATCCCAAAATGAATTCATTTCATTTGGAGATTGGACTTGACGGAACCCTACATCTCTGCTATTTTGGTATTATTTATCTAAGATGGGCACGGTGGCCTTAGAAGTTCTAGAAGCTTACTTTGAGGTTCACACTCATGCCGGCTTTCCCCTCAGGATCTTTTTATGCCCAGAAATATCCTACCCATTAATTCTTCTGAAATGTTAGATTCCTACACCCACTTTCCACTCACTGCCCGTTTCATTCTGTATTGAAAAGCCCTTTTCAGTTTGATGTTATCTTCAGGAATAACTCAGGGAATGGCTTTTTCCCAACTCTGTGCCACTATCTGAGTCTGATGTCAGCTTGCAGGTAAAATCACTGCCTCGTTCTCATGCTGATATTTCTCTTCCTTCTTGCCTCCCCTTTTCCTAGCATTTAAAAGCCTGCAGGGAAAACCCACCACACCCTCTTGGGGAAAACACAGAGAGGGAATATGACCTCAGCTGCCCAGTGCCATAGCCTGTACTCTAATCTCTTGCTGATTACAGTCAGAGCCATTCTTTTGTCTTTCTTCATACCCAAAACATTTTGGTGCCTCCTTTTTTTTTTCTCTGCTCATTGACAATCCACCGACACAAGATCGTTAGTTGTTTTGTTGTTATTGTTTCATTCTTAAGCTCATTTTATTTCACCTTTCTATCAGAAAAGATTATTTTAATTTACCTACGGCAGAACAGAATTCTAATAAAAGAGACAAGAAAAATACAGAACAATTGAAAACTCACAAAAACATACAGAGCTGAAAACAATAATAATCAGGGGAGTAAAGGATAGGAGCTAAATTTGTGTTTAGTTTTCAGTGCAGCATTATAGAAACATAAGATCCATCTTCATTTTGTTGGTTTCAATGTCAGACTTTTGGACAAATACAGAAGGGAAACTGGGAAGTAGCAACCAATCCCACATAGAATAGAACAGAATTCTGTATTGGCCAAGTGTGATTGGACACACAAGGAATTTGTCTTTGGCACATATGCTCTCAGGGTACATAAAAAGACAAGATCAAAAAGACATCATAAAAATAAAGAAATCCAGAAATATGATCAGCCTCAAGTTGACCAACATCTTCTCCCAAAGAGAAAATGAATCTCATTTTCTTTTGGAAGACAAGCAGATGGACCCTACCTTCAAAACCAAGGACAGTGTCATAAATAAAATACTTCGTACTTTAACCACAATTTCCTTCTCTCATTAAAAGCTGGAAAAGGCTCAGTGAAAGGAAATTTAGGTAGATTGTTGTGATAATGATCAACTGAGATTCTCTGACCCTAACCAACTCTCTTGGCCCTTGGTCAGATACTGGAATATTTTTCAAAGATTCAGTCTAATTAGATGTATTCTCTTAATAGAATAGAATAGAATTCTTTATTGGCCAAGTGTGATTGGACACACAAGGAATTTGTCTTGGTGTATACTCTCTTGATGTACATAAAAGAAAAGATGCATTCGTCATGAATCATAAGATACAACACTTAATGATAGTCACAGGGAACCAACAAGCAACTGAATCATATTAGGAAACAGTCAATATTTGTAGGTAGGTACCTACAGAAGTAGGTACAGAACACTATTTGTGCTGCTGCCAATTCCAGAGGTTCACAGATGAAAAAAATTCACAGCAAATTATGAGTGTCCCCTCCCCAAGTTATGTACACCTACTTCTGCTCAGGAAACAAAGCTTCCGAGTAATTATCTGTTCTATGCACCTTGCAGGTCTTCTGCCATGACTTTTCGTCAGTCCTTCACAACAAATCTAGAGGCAGAGGGATGCAGGAAAAGGGGAGTCCATTTAGTGCTTTGCAATTACTTCTGTGTTTCCTAATATATGAAAATGGAAAAATTGTTTCCATTTTTAATTTCTTATATATTAATAATTGCTTCAATTGCCCCGCTTTCTCATGCTCTACTCCATTTCAACTCTCAAATATTCCGGTGTTCTTCAATTTCTGAATGGAGATTTTCATTTGACTTGCCTAACATGGCATCCTCAAACGACGAGGTTTGGATGACAGCTAGCATATTGGTTGGCTGGGGATGATGGAAGATGTAATTCAATGCCGTTTGTGGAACTAACAAGGAAGGCTGCAAGTGAACACCAGAGCACCAGGATTAGCAGCACTTGTTATGAAATGAGAAGGCTGAACAACACAAACTGTTGTGGCAGGCAGCAGATTGTTGTCTTACATTCCAGCTGCAGAGATTCTCAGCATTGCTGTGGCTATGATTTTTCTTTTTTTCTTTTAAAAAAAAAGTGAACAATCACTATGACATGCTATGTGAAGCAGTAGGGAATGTAGATCCTCATAATAGCATGAATGAGGGCTCTGTGGTCTGATGCAGAGGCTATCCAAGGCAGAAATACAAGAAATATTTATTCTTCCCTACATAACGGACAAAACCACCAATTTGTTTTATTAGGATTTCTCAGTGCACTGGCCATTGTCCTTCTTGCTAGCCAATGGCAACTGAGGTTGGATCAACTTGGTGCTTGAATTAACCTTAGCATTCCAATTGTCATTTTATTGATTTGACACACTGACAATTTGACCTTTCTCCAGGTACTCCCCCCTCTTTCCTCCACTCTCCCCCTCCCAAAGTATGCTAACCTGAGAAAGAATAACTGGCATGAGTTTCCTGGGGACTTCATAGCAGAGATGGGAATGTGGGTCTCCCTAGGCTTAATTCAGTGTTTTAATCATTATAAGCCATATATCAAGATGGAATGCTCCAGATGCAGAGAGGGAGATACCTACCCTTTCCAGAAACAATTGCTAGGACTCACATTTCTAGGGCGCAGTAAGCCCTGAATGGGAAGTGCTTGGAATCTGGGGGAGGGGGAAGAGATCCAACTTTTCAGTACAAGCAAGTGAATGTTGTGTCAGATGAGATGCATGCAGAAGTGAGAGAGGAATCCCAGATAAAGAGTGCAAAAAAAATAAAAAATAAAAATCCAAGAAAATGTAGGAATTTCTCATCCCCAAACCAACATGCTTGCAGGAAATTCATTGGCTCTCTGCTTTTAGGAGCAATTACCCTTAGAGCAGCCATCAATTCTGTAGCCTCTTCTGAAGGGGCTGTAAATTCCAGCAGCCACTGTCAGCTGGGATGATTAAAAAGAAAAAGAAAAAAGAAAAAAGGCTGCTTCTCCTGTGCCCCTCTGCCCAGGATGAAGGGAGACTGCAAGCTACCTAAAGAGGCAGGACTCTGGGCACAGAACGGTAGCTTCCCCACCTGTAGCCTGATTGGTTAAAAGCAGCTCATGTTGGATTTGCTGTGAAGAGGCTAAGGGGAGGGTTTTATTTTAAAGAAGGTGATGATGTGGAGGGGGGAAATAGAGGAGCCTGAGAGTACATTTGATTGGCTGGGGGAGGGGGCTTGAGCTGGAGAGAGTGCTGAGCAGGCATTCATGAGATACGGTGAGGCGAGCGTCTTTCCTCCTGCCTCCCACTTCAGATGCAAGGACAGGCTGGAGCGCTGTGGCTGGGTTAATAGCACGGCGAGGGAGCACGACTGGATTGGCATCTCAAGAGTGACAGCGCCGTGAATGAAGCACCTTCTACTTCTTCCGTCTGTCCTAGGTTTCCTCTGTCCGAGGGGAGACGGGGAATCATTTAAAGTGAACTGCACCATCTCCGGGCAGAACGATGGGACCGAGAAGAGCAGGGCAGGAGAGCTGCTTGCTGTTGGGATAATCTCTAATCTGAGCCTCTTTTCTGTGCAACATCCCTGGTTTACTGTTTTGGTGTCTTTTTAAGAGCAATGTGGATTGAAGGTTTTATATGGCACTTGGGATAATCCGTAAGACTGTCGCTCTCCCTTGCAAAAGCAAACCAGATCATTGCTCTCCCTGGGTCTCTCTCTCTTTCCCCCCGCTTTTGACTGTGGGGAGGGGGAGACTGTGGCACCAAAGACGATGTTTTCTGCGCAGGAAAGACTTCTCCACAAGTAAAGCCCAGGGGTTTCCTAACTCCTGGCTGAGCGGGTTTCGCGTTAGCCAACGGGCTGCTTTTGCAACTCACTTTACTCCTTGATAGAATCATGGCAGGCAAAAGAACAGCTGGCAGAATACATTAGGGGGTGGGTGGGAGCCAACTAAAGAAGTTGTGGAAAGCCTGTCCTTCCCAACAAAATAAAACTGCAAAGATTCTTGTCAATACTAACTCTGGAACACTTTTGACGTCACCATGCGCAGATCTAGCACCGATGAATCAACTTATCATAGGAGCCCTTCTGTGGACAGCAAGGATTACAGTTTTCCCAATGGCGCCTTCCGTCGCTACAGCAGCATGTACGGCGGCCAATTTGGAGCCGCAAGTAACTCTTTTTTTGGATTCCATACCAACCCGGGTCCTAAGGCCACCAAGGCTAAGTACACCTCCCCCAAGGGGAACAAGTATGTGGTCTTTTACTTGGATCTCTCCTTTATTTTTCTTCTAGAACTGAAGAGGTGCAGCATGGCTCACAACTGCCTGCAGTGCATTAAGTACCTCATGTTTGTCTTCAACTTGCTCTTCTGGGTGAGTATGTACCTGTGCATGGGTTTAATTTAGCCCTTGGGTGTCTCAACAAGTCTGGGGATAGTTTTCCTCTCCAACTTTTGGGCAGCAAGTAATGGGGACAATGGGAGCTGGTTGTAGGCATTATACATCATGCACGCCGAAGTTGTAGACTGAAGTGACACAATTTTGGACGACACCATTTGAGGCTGTGGGGGTGGATCTCATGCCTTTGAATGCTCTGTCACATGAGTGAGAGAGAAAGAGAGCCATTCATAGAAAACGCCAACCCATTAGCAAGAAATTGGCAGGTGTCCTTGCTTTTTGCATGCCAACAGCTTTTTATGGGAAGGAGCGTTTTAAAAGACAGAACCCCAACCCTTAGTATGAAGTGGTACAGTCCAGAGTCCTGCCACTTCATTTGCCCCTTTGCTCTGCATAATGGTAGAACCAATCTGGCTTTTCCTGTTGAGATTGCTTGAGTTAGTGAGGACCAAGAAAATATTGGTCCCTGTATTTGTTCTGTGTTTCTGTCTTCTTCATCCGTCTTGTTAAGCTGCATGCATATTCAGATGCTGTTCCTGAGGCTGGGAATTCATTGCACTTCTTGTTCCATATGACTTGGTGCCCCTGCTCAAGTCTCAAATGTGTTGTTAATTGCTGTGCGGGATCATGTATCTAATCTCGGATTTGCATAGTCTCTTTAAAAGATGGTTCTTGAAATATTAAGACACAAATTGATGTTATTCTGTGGTGATGACCAGGAATAATCTGAATCAATGCATACATTGTGGGAATGCATATGAAGATAAGCTGTGCCCTTGTTATCTGATAGACTCATCAATATTAGTGATACTGCAGGTGGAATTTAAGAGATTAGCAAACTAGTACCTGGTTTTCTGCAGTAAGAAGAGACTTTACAGCACAGGAGTAGACTTACTGGGCAAAATGTGAACTGCACCTCCTGGTAAGTAATTTCCAGTCCTGTGGTAAGGTGTCATATTCCTTCAATTCCAACGAGTATTTGAAAATCCTGACTATAAAGTGACTTTCTTTCTGTGCTGCTTATTCAATTTCCTGTACAGAAAACAATGTGTTGGTGGAAAAACATGGACTTGTCCTGATTTTATTTACACACACACACACACACACACACACACACACACACGGACAAACACGACTTGTAGATTCATAAAGTTGGAAGGGGGCCAACCAGCCCAATCCCCTTCTCAATGCTGAAATCCAAATTAATAATCCCAAGCAGATGGCTTTCCAGCTTCTGTTTGAACACATTATAGGAGAATGCATTAATTTTTGCTAAAGCAACTGGAGTTGCATTGCTGTTAATTGAATTGCATATTAATTAATTTTGCCCATAGAATTCACAATTTTCTTCTTAACACAGTTGTCTAGCGTATTTTTTGTAGAAAAAGAGATAGCTGAAGGTAACTTTACTTTAGAAGGTATTATAAAAGGTGCAGTTTACTTGAGTGGGTATAGAATTCTTTCAAAAGGTTTTTTTTTTTGTCTTTTCAGGAAGCAAAGTTAAAGACTTCTTATACTATCCCTCATCGCCGTATTTAGAATTTAAAGAATAAAAATTTTAAGATTGAGAAACTGGTGGGGCCTAAACAGACCCTATTGTGGTATTTGCAGAGCAAACTAACCCAGGTCATCTTTCTTCTTTTTGCCACAATCAAAACATTTCAAGCACATACAAATATTGAAGGTGGGGCGAGGGGGGCGGAGAAAGAAAACAACAGCTGGAGCCTTGTTGGGAGGGAGGGAATGTGGTGGAATTGCTGGTTTCTTTAAAAAGGTCAGGCTCAGGTTGACCCAGAATCTCCACCCTTTCCCCCCCCCCCCAATGCATTTTCCTCTTTTGTTTCAAGATGTGTGTGTGTGTTCCTCAGCGTTCATTCACTTGTTAATAGATTTTTTTTTTTTGAAACACAAGGAAGCTCTGGGTAAGCTGAAAGGAAACATCACTCAGACTGTTTCCCAGCTCCCATTTCTCTGACACTGCTGGAGTCCTAGTGTGTGTAGCCAGCTTGTCCCAAAGCTTCTTGAAAAGATAGAGAACCGAGTTTGTTGATCTTTCCATCCACCATCTCTTCTCCATCTCTTATTGAATAGACAGCTCAGTCAACCAATTGAACGATATATGCAGGGAGGGAAAAAAATGAAGATAGCCTTCCTTTTAAAAATAATGCCCAGCAAAAGACTGAAAGGATATTCTCTGAAATTCTTCCATGAATTCCTGCACTGCAGAGAAGGCATGCTTTTTACGGCGTCTCATGCAAACTTAACAACGGGAATGCTGCAAAGGTTTTCCTATTAATTTAACCAATTCAAGAAATGCCATTGTAGTATTCCTTGAAAACGACGACGGGAGTTACAGCTCTTTGATGTATCTTCTTTTTCCTCAAACTCTTGGGCAGAAAGATCCCTGTGGTGCGATGAGATGCCCGTGTCTCAAGGTTAGATCAAGGAACATACAAGAATTTATTTGTGATACTAATCCATATTTGAAGTATACTGTACGTCAAAAATATTTCAAGGTTTAAAATTTTATCTTTTTTTAAGGGACTGGATTTATATTTTGGTAGTTTGAGCAATGTTTAAGAATCTAGGGCAAGCTCTGTTCAGAGCTTCCATCCCCACTACAGTGCAAATGCTTTCTCTTCCAGGAGTATTCCTAGATAATTTAAAAAAAACATTTTACATGTTCCACACAGGAGACTTTTCTCTCTGGCTCAGAGGTGCTGCATTACCCATTAAAGTGACAATAGGCAGATACACTGGCCTCCTTTTAACAAAAATGTTTATGTTGTGCAATGGAGATTAAATATGTGTCCCGTGTACAGCTTAAAGGGCCCATTGTACACCCAATGGTGAACAGATCTGTTATTAGCAGCTGTTGGAAAAATGTAATTGTTCTTATGCGCCTGAAGATACAGTCCTCCTTGGATGTGATCAATTCCTAGATACCTCCCCACAAGGCTGCAAATTTTCTACAGTATTAATACCTATGGCTTATAGAAGGTGTTTGGTACCTTTATTTGCACTACTAACTGTTTCAGTTCTCTCCCACCTCCACAACCTATCATCTACCTATCCAAACAGCCACCCACCCACCCAATCTTATTTATTAAATGTATATGTTCCCATCTTGCCAACTGGCAACTCTAGGCATTTGCCAACTGCCAACTCTGTCTACGGTATATCGTTTTATTTATTTATTTATTTGATTGATTCATTGATTTCTATAGCCTCCCATCTCAGAAAATGACTCTGTATGTATTTTTATGACTGGTTTTGGACCGTAAACAAACAAATAAGCCAAACTGATCTTCACACTAGGAGAATCTAGCAGTATTGCCATATTCTCACAGTACCATGTACTCACTTATGCCCATCATGCAACTCTTATTCACTAAAAATGAAGAATATTTTAAGCCTGATTGCACTTTTGTACCTAGTTAATGTCATGTAGGAAGACAGTAGAACTTCCATTTCTATATCTTGCTCTACCTAGTTCGCTAATTCTATTCAGGAGTGACCATTTGTATACATTGGCCTAATTCCAATGTTTTCATTGCAAAGACACACATTTCTTTGCTGCTTCTGTATTTATCCCCCTCTAATTTTGAAAACAACAACTTCAACCATATGCCAACGGACAATTTGCAAAGCCTGAAGCATGCACCAGTAGGGGTTGAAGTGTGTGTGTGTCTTTATATTTTGGAAATAGGGGCAAAACTGAAGTCAAGCAGCTGGATTCAAGGATAAATGTGAGGTGATGGAATGGGCATTTTTTTTGAATTATGCCGATCAGATTGCAGCTCAGTACTTAGCTCAATTATGTTTTGATTCAAGACAGGTTGCCTAAAAGCAAACATTTCTAACCAGTTATGATGGAAAATGGTTTTACTCAGTGTTGGGTTAATGATTTTCTAGACATTTTACTAGATGGGCATTGACATTCATATGGATTATGTTCTAAGAAATGTCAACTAACCAAAAGGAAATGTGGTGCAGGAAAGAAACAGAGAAATAAAAGATGATTGAAAGCAGAATACATTGGTACACACACACACATACACACATGTACGTATGCCCAGAACAATATTTTGGATTGATGGTTGCTGAGAATATACTCAATATATACTTCAGACATCAGCATGGGTTTCACACAAAAACTGTCATATATAGCTGGGAGATTTGCTTTTCTTTTAAAATATTCTGTAAGTGGTCCAAAACTGGTCCTTTTCTGCAATACTATACAATATTAACATTTCATATCTTCAGGGAACACTCTACTTTCAGATTCTAGTTTTTGTTTCTTATATGGCGATGCTTTATATGGCAACGCTTTGGATTTCTCTGGAGAAATCAAGACAAAGCATACCATAAACTTTGTTGTATTTTTCAGGTCAGCATTAACAATGGCAGGGCAAATTGTTTTGTTGGGGTGGGTTATGGTGTATGTTTGTGTAGGCATATGACTGAATCAGGGATGAAATCTAAAAATTTTCCCTACCGGTTCTGTGGGCGTGGCTTGATAGGGGAGTTCCTGTGTCTGAGTGGGCGTGACCCACTTGAAGTCACTAAAAGCCACCCCCACACCGTCACAAGACCACCCCCATCAA
>JANHFM010009894.1:21884-33863 GCA_032468115.1 Grayia smithii
TTCGGCCCATGGGGTACTTAGATCTGGCCTTCACTGGAAACAGCAAAGGACCAGCCCGTGGTGCCTCTGCCAGTGAAAACTGAGCTCAAGAGGGCTGTGTGTGGGCCAGGGGTGGGGTTTTTTAAAAAATATTTTTTTTAATGTTTTTTAAAAAATTTAATTTTTAAAAGTTTTAATGTTTTTAAAAACACAAAACATTGAAAAAACAAACAAACAAACAAACAAACAAAAGAAAATTTAAAAACCCTCCCTCCGCTCTCACAATTACATAGGGGTAGGCTAGGGGTGGGTTTTACTTACCTTTACTACTGGTTTTCTTCATGCATGCACTTTGCGTGCTTTGCATCCTTTACGCGCGCTCCATGCATGCTACTCTCTTTGGAAAAAGCTTGAAACAAGAGCTCTGCACATGCGCAGAGCATAGAAATGTAAGGTGGGTGGGCCCAGCTCCCGGCTGCGGAGAACCAGTTCGGTGATGTCACAGCGTCACCGCTACTGGATCACGCAAACTGGGCCGAACCGGGAGCAACCCACCACTGGGGTGGGCCCATCCCCAGGCTCCATTTTCTTGGCAGAGGGCTAGCAAAACAAACTAAAAACAAAATGAAAGAAAAAATGTTTCCCCTGAGTTTCCCCTGACTGAGTAGTGCTCAGTCCCTACTTGTATTCACTGTACACACATGATTGTGTATCAACTGACCCATCCACTGTGATCATTAAGTTCGCAGATGATACCACCATATTGGATTTTATTACAGGTGGTGACGAAACAGCGTCCAGAGGGGAGGTTCAAAAATTATCCACATGGTGCTTGGAAAACAACCTGCACCTGAACATCAGCAAGACAAAGGAGATGGTGTTAGACTTCCGGAAGAAGAGAGAAGAACCTGCCTCACTTTACATCAAGGGGGGCTGTGTGGAGAGAGTCTCCTCCTTTAAATTCCTGGGAGTCTACCTCAATGAAGACCTCACCTGGAAAATCAACATGACCCAGGTGGCCAGAAAGGCCCAACAGACCCCTCAGGGTCTTGCGAAAAAACAAAGTGGAACAACAACGGATGACCTCCTTTTACTGGTCCACAATAGAAAGCGTCCTCACTCATTGCATTACGGTGTGGTATGCTGGCTTGACAGCTGTGGATAGAAAGATATTACAGAGGGTGGTGAGCAGTGGTGGGTTGCCCCCGGTTTGGTCCGGTTCACACGAATAGGTAGCGGTGATGCCGTGACGTCACATCACGTCACATCACATCACATCACGTCGCAGCATCCCGGATCCGGGCCCACCCGCATGCCCAAACTTACCTTTTTTTTGTTGAAAACACCGAAATTAGCATTCTGCGAATGCTATTAGCGCTTTTTCAGCGATTTTTTGTTTAAAAAAGTGTCTGCGCATGCATGGTAGCGTGGTTTACACATGCGCACAAGCGAAGCGAGCGCGCATGCGTGCACGCGCATGCGCATGAAGAGAACCGGTAGTGAAGGTGGGTAGAACCCACCCCTGGTGGTGAATACAGCACAAAACATCGTGGGCTGTCCCGATACCTCTAGACGACATCACTAGGGATCGCTGCCTTAGAAGAATGAGGAAAATCCTCAGGGATGACTCGCACCCTGGTCAACCCTTCTTTATTCTCCTGCCGTCGGGAAGGAGATATAGAAGCATAGGCAGCCACACACACAGGCTAAAGAACAGTTTTTATCCGTGGTCTGTCAGATTCCTGAATGGAAAATAACTTTACAACAACATAGTACAATTGATTTGCGGAGCCAGCATGATGTGTAATAAGTTCACATGGTGCAGTAGGATTGTGTGTTTGTTAGTAGGATTCACTGGATAAAGGATTTTTCTTTTATTCTCTGTCACTGTGAGTTGTATTGGGTTGGGGGAGGGGCACGAAGGGAGGCTCAGCCAATCTCATTGTACGCATGTTGTGCTCTGACAATAAAAGGTGTGAATTTGAATAAAAAATAAAATATAGAAATAAAATAAAAGCTGAAATATCCTTTGCACCCTTGGTTATGCAAACAATGGAACTAATTTACAAACAAATGTGTTTTGGCATGCATTATATAGGTTCCTAAAATAAAGACAAATATTGAACGCGCAATATCTGGGTTAAGATAGGATCACTGCAAAAGACACTGGTGTTTGCCCATTGCAAGCTTGCAGTTGTAAGTCCACATGTAAGCACAGAAAAGGGGACGAAAACTCCTGCTTTTGTTGATAGATCTAATCTCATAGACTTTCAGAATCTGTAAAATCTTAAAAGTTATTGCATGACTAAAATACAGGCAGGGAATTGGATGTATTTGTGTCTCTGTTCACAATTCAAATACTGCCTTATTCTTTAAGAAGGTGGAATAGATGGAGAGATGTTGAATAGCTCAGTCAATATTTCGTAGTTAAGCAGCCCAACTGGACACTACCATTAGCACTATATTCAATCTTTTTATAGACTTTTTAATCTGCTTATCTCCGTTAGCATCTTACCACTAAATCTGCTTGCCAGATTGCAAACTAGTTATTTACTCAGCATCCTTTAAGCTTCTTTTAAATCTAATGCAAGACCTTGGGATAGGTCTTAGGAATCCAAGAGGCACTTCCTTTTGACCTTCAGAGCCTCTCTTGATGTGGGCGGGGGGGGGGTGTTTCTGTGATCTTGAGGAGGGAAACCTAGGGAAATGGTAGTATAATCCCAGTTATGCCTTTCACTATCAAAACAAAAGCAAGACAAACCATCAGATCAGTGGTGGGTTGCTCCTGGTTCGGGCCGGTTCGCGCGATCCGGTAGCAGTGACGCTGTGATGTCACCAAACCGGTTCTCTGTACCCGGGAGCTGGGCCCACCCGTGTGCCTGTACTTACCATTCTCAGGCCTCCGCGTGCTCCGCGCATGCGCAGAATGCTTTTTTCACAGTTTTTTCCCTCAAAAAAAGCTACTGTGCATGTGCGGAGTGCATGTTTGGCACGTGCAAAGTGCGCAAAATTTGCGCGCATACCAAACGCATGCTCTGCATGCTCCGATGCACGCGCAAAGTGCAGGCATCATCAGAACCGGTAGTAAAGGTAAGTAGAACCCACCCCTGCTTCAGATACATAAAGTCATCCACAGACACAATGAAGCCCACTTAGTTTGATGCTCTCCTGACCTTCTAAAGCGGTAGATCAGGAGCGTCAAACTTGATTTCACTGAGGACTGCATCAGAGTTGTGTTTGACCTCGGGGAGCTAAGGGAGGTGGGCGTGGCCAGCTCAACATCACTCATGTCAGCGGTGCCTGTGATGGCCCAAGCGCTCTGACAGCAAAAACGGAGCTCGAGAGGACCACGTGCTCTGGGTTTGCTGGCAGAGGCACCACGGGCCAGTCCTTCACTGTTTCCAGGGTGGCCCCAGATCTAAGCCCCAGATCTAATCCACCCCATGGGCCAGATCAGGCCCCCAGTCCTTGAGTTTAACACCCCTGCTGTAGATCTTGGCCATCAAAACAAGCGCTTTGCAGTCAAGTTGCATTGATCGTAATGAGAAATGAAGCTTCATTTGTCTATACTTTTGTTCTTGAGGCTGCCTTTTGATTATTTCCTACAATGTTGATTTGAGGTGCTAGAAACAGTTTTGTTTTTCAAGGTCCGCTTCCTCCATAATTACTCATTAGAATGTTCATGTTTGAGCTAAAAATACGGTGCATTCACCCTGATGTATGTGTGTACGTGAATGCTGAAATACTATCTCCTTCTTCATTATCATATTTTTATACCGAGAAATAGATATTTCCTGTGCAGTTCCCAAGTCAAAATAATATGCTCTGATCAGAATAGGCAGGCTACTGTATCACAAATTGTGGATATATTTTAAATTCCTGATAGATGATTTCAGGAAGGTGATATCATTCTAATTTAATACTGCAGAGCTGTGTGTTTGGACAGGTAAGGACTTAAGTGAATCTGACAATGTTGCTGATTAGTGCCTTAATATAATTCTGTCAAACTTACCAAGTATTTTGCTTTTGCTCAAGGGATTGTCTCGTTGCTTTTAAAAGTTGCATTCTGAGTCACTAGAAAAAGCTAAAAAGAGAACTGTAGAGAAATGAAATAAGAAAGACGGTAAGGGACAGAGCAACTAGTAAAAACTTTGTAGAAATCTTATGACATTGGATGACTTATTAGGTAAGAAATGAACAACCAATGACTTAGGGCTCCATCTGGCCAACATTAAAGCTGATGAAAATAATACAATCCTTACCATCCAGTTCAGAATCGTTCGGTGTCAAATATACTTCAGATCTTTTGAACATTCTCTTGAAGCACATTAGTGGTGCAGGAGGGGAAACTATGTGAATTTTCTTGGGCTAAGATGTTCTACAAGAACACAGCTAATACTGAGAAACATTATTTCCTTGTTCTTTCTCACTGAAACCTAGTGTCCTTGGAATGGGACACATGCAATGGACCAGCTGGGTATACTCAGAACAGGGACTGCAGAGAGCTTAGTAGGAAGCTACATAGAGTTTATACATAGTTACCAGGATTATGAATTGTACTTAGAAGCCAACTAGCAATCAATGCAGTACCGTTAGCTTGGTGCTACATTAGTCTGGAAATTGTCAATCAATCAGAATAGAGCTGGAAGGGACCTTGGAGGTCTTCTAGTCCAGCCCCCTTCTCAAGCAGGAGACCTTATACCATTTCAGACAAGTGGCTGTCCAGTCTCTTCTTAAAAACCTCCAGTGATGAAGCACCCATCTAATCCTCTGCTAGCAGTTTGGCTACAGCTTCTAAGTGGTCTCCAAAAGCAGCATACTGCGATAATCCATCCTTGAGAGGATGAGGGCATGGATGACCCTCCCAAGGGTAGCCTCCTTCAGGTAGAGAGTGTAGAAAGGTAGCACCCACCCTTCTTAGAAGAAGGAAGTATTTTAGGAAATATTAAAAAGGCAGAATATTATATTTTCCCTGAAGGAGAAACATGTTTCTAAAGACAGAAACTCAGAGCCCCAGCTCTCTGCCCCAAGTAGAAACTAAGGGGCCAACTTTTAGAAATGCAGATTTGGTAATCCATTCAAGACAGGATACTCTGAACAAAGGTAGGATTAGCCTTCAGCCACAGTAGGAATTGCACAACAAGGCCCTTCACTGCATCAGCACACTTCAACCAAACTTAACTCAGACAACCTACAGTTACCCCTACAACAGCCAATAGAATACATGCTCTTGCACAGGAACAAGGAGCTCAAGGGCAAGGCCCAAGAGAAGATATAAATAACCCTGATTCTCAATTCCATGTGGTCAGCTGCCCAGGACTTCAAACCCATGTGGTCCTGTTCATTAATAAACCATCTTCCCAATCAGCCTCCATGTTTCCAGTGTCTTTCTCCCTGCTTGGAACTGAACCAGATGGATATTTCTTCCCACAAGAGTTAATGGACGTGTCTTGTTAGTGGCTAATGCCAGTGCTTGCATAATCTTCCATAATCACAGCTTCATCCTGCCTTTTTAACCACAGTTGCCCTAGAATGGCCGCCAAGTCAGCTGAATTTGTTCCTTTGAGAGGAGAGCAACTTCTCTCAAATAACAGCTTTGGAGTCAGTTAAGCCCCACCTGGTGATTTCTGGACAAAAAAACCCTCTAACTTGCTTTGTTCCTTCTCATTCAGTAATAGTAGGGCTAACCTCACCTTAGGGATGCAGTGGCTCAGTGGCTAAGACACTGAGCTTGTTGATCAAAAGGTCAGCAGTTCAGCGGTTCGAATCCCTAGTGCCACATAACGGGGTGAGTTTGTCCCAGCTTCTGCCAATCTAGCAGTTCGAAAGCACGTAAAAAATGCAAGTAGAAAAATAGGACCACCTTTGGTGGGAAAGTAACAATGTTCCCTGTGCCTTTGGCATTTAGTTATGCCCACAGAGATGTCTTCAGACAGCACTGGCTCTTTGGCTTTGAAACAGAGATGAGAACCACCCCCCTAGAGTTGGGAACAACTAGGACATATGTGCGAGGGGAACCTTTACCTAACCTCACCTTTCTTAGTCTATCTCTCTAGTGCTAAGTTTATTAAATTGGCCGAGCGCTCGCTCTCTCTTAATGTTTTGACAGTAGACCCTCTGGCTGGTATGGTTACAGGCATATGGTTTGTATTTTTAATGAGCTGAAAAATCTGAAGAAGCTCTATCGAGGACATCTCCCCGAGATCACAACAGTTGCTTCAAAAGGCTTCTTGCTTTCTCCCTACCCCATTTGTATGCAGCATGCTACACACACAATCAAACAGGAACGAGACCCACACAACAGTGCCCAACCAATCATCATGCTATTCCGGGAAGAAAGCGGCCAATCAGAAGCCCATGCTGGTGTTTCTAAAATAAGCAACAAAACAGGAGCAGAGAACAGACGTGGTAGCTGAGCTTCATAAATCAAATTTTCCCCGCAGTGATGGAACCATGATGCAATTGAAGAGGCAAACAACATTCCCTCATGCATCTATTCACATGTTTTCAGCTCTACGTTGCAACTTCTCACGGCACAGACTTTTCCTAAAGCAGATGTTCCAGCAAGCAGGGTCTGTGAAGAGAATATAGCAGATGGTTCATTAACTCCCAGCTCTCCAGGGCCGCTTCGGCATCTTATTTTAATAGTCAGTGTAACTCTAGACATATTTAGGGGACATTCCTGATCCTGTGGCTAGATTCTTCTTAGATCTTATTCAGGATTGGGCAGTCTTAAGTGACTTGTTTATTCTTTGTAGGGGGAAAAACAATAGGAAAATCAGTGGGGCTGTAAAATCAATGATTTTCATGTTATTACTACCTGGGATAAGTTCTTTTTTTAACTCTATAGGTCTACTTTGAAAGAAAAGAATGCCATTATATTGAGTTCAACTTTATGGTTCAACCATATGGCTTACAGCAGAAAAACTTTAAAACATTTAAAAAAAAAAACATTAAAATCCCCAACCATAAAACGGATAAAATCATTAAGTTGATACATTGATACATCCATGTAGTTTTCTTAATAATAAGGGAATAAGAATTTACTGCAGTCCTTTTCAATTTCTTTTTAATGTAACAATTAAGTCTACATGCTTGGAAGCCATTAGCAATCTCCTATCAAATGCTTTTTCCTTTTCCTTGCTTAATTTTTTAAGGTCGATTAGCTGCTTTTTTTACCTGTTGCACATTTTACTCTTTTTGTCTTTTTTTAAGTTGTTATAAAATATTTAAAAAAAATAAATGCTAACCAGATCCAACACTGCTTAGTTTCTGACCCCTGATGAGTTCAGTCAGCTATTACCACCAGCCTAAGGCTTATGCTATTTTTGTTCTCTGTTTCCTACCTCAAAATAATGAGAAATTTAAGTTCAGTGGTACGTTCAGAGGGAACTATGGAAGTTAAGAGCTGCATGCAGCTGTAACGCCAACATTTCAGAATGAGCAGACAGAGTAGACTTCTGACTGGGGATCAAAGAATTCATATAAATCCTCTGTGAATTGAAAATTGTTACAGTAGAAAAAGATAGCAATAGGTATCCAGAACTGGAGCATATTCTTGAAAACACTCTGGAAGAAGACAATAGATTATCACTTCAATTTTGTTGTTAAAGAAACCCAAATGGATGTGTCCACAAGGAAGTCAAGCTCAGCCTGAAGGAGAAATACTCAACTGTGGCATATGGTGCTTCGATTCAGGTTCAGCCTGATGGAGCTGACTCTGTAACCTTAAGTCAAATACATTTACCCAATCCAACCTGTTCTACAAGATTGTCATGTAATTGTGATGGATACAGCATACTCCTTTACATGCAAATATGAGAAACAATAATTTTTTTAAAAAAGGAATGGATTGATACGTTTAAAATACTATTATACCCTTTTCTACTTAAGATATAGTTATTTGGTGGGACTGAATAATTAAATGCTATAAAAAAAATAAAAAGCAGAGTAGTTATCTTTACATTTCACCATTTCATTCATGTCATGTCTAGAACTAAAATGTTTTCAAATTGAGATTTTAATCAGACAACTTTGGAGAGAAGGAAGAGCTCACACAATGGCCATGTTCTATATGTAAACCTCCCTACTTGTCAGTCAACATTTCAGTTTTGTTTTGCTACTCGATCTATGAGGAAAAACTGAAATTTTATGTCAGGCACTAGCTCCTCATTCATATTTACATGGAAATTAGACAAGACAAATTCCATGTGTGTCCAATCACACTTGGCCAATAAAGAATTATATTCTATTCTATTCTATTCTAAATTATTTCTACAGAGATTTAATCCTAAGTAAATCTGTTTGGTCTTAGATTTTCAGTCCCTTCTCCTCTTCATCATCAATTGGGAGAATAGCATTAGCAAAGGTGTTTTGTTTCTGTTTCTTTAATGTAAGGAGAATAATAAAATAGAAGAAAAGAGGAGTTGGAAGGGAGCTTGGTGGTCTTCTAGTCCAACCCTCAGCTCAAACAGGAAACCCTATAACCATTTCAGAGAAATAGTTGTCCAGTATCTTCTTAAAAACCTCCAGTGTTGGAGCATCCACAACTTCTGGAGGCAAGTCGTTCCACTGGTTAATTGTTCTAACTGTCGGGAAATTTCTCCTTAACTCTAGATTGGTTCTCTCCTTGATTAGTTTCCATCCATTGGTTCTTGTCTTGCCTTCAGGTGCTTTGGTTTGAAGAATAAGTTGACCCCCTCTTCTTTGTATCAGCCCCTCAAACCTGCTATCATGTCACCCCAAGTCCTTCTTTTTATTAAGCTACACAATTCCTGAAGCCATTCTTCATATGCTTTAGCCTCCAATTCCTTATTCACCTTTGTTGCTCTTTTCTGCACTCTTTCTAGAGTTTTAGCGCCTTTTTTATATTGTGGCAACCAAATCTGGATGCAATATTCTAACTGTGGCCCAGTGGTGGGTTGCTCCCGGTTCCATCCGGTTCACGCGATCCGGTAGCGGTGACATTATGACATCACCGAACCGGTTCTCCGCGGCCCGGACCCAGGCCCACCCGTGCACCCAAACTTACATTTTTTTGTTAAACCCCCCGAAAATATTGCTCTGCGCATGTGCAGAACGCTTGTTTCAAGGTTTTTCCTCGAAAAAAAAGTTAGTTCGCATGCGCAGTAGTGCGTTTTAGCAAATTGCAATCGCGCGTGCAGGAAGAGAACCGGTAATAAAGGTAAGTAGAACCCACCCCTGCTGTGGCCTTACCAAGGCATTATAAAGCGGTATTAACATTTCATTCCTCCCAAATTTTCCCCCCTCCCAAATGTGAATATTGAAAGAAAGCCAAATGAAATAGTAACAGTACTTATTTGTCTACCCAACTGCACTTAGAGATAGGTAGCTAGAGTGATTGATTTCAGGCTAATTAATAATTAACCCTATTAACTAATAATATTCTCCAACACTGGGAATTAATAAGAATTCCTAATGGACACATATGGTTCTCCACATTATGAAGTTAGATAATGTTGGAAATGAGCTGTGAAAAGTAATGCATTCTGAATCTGATAAAACGAGTAATGTATAGGGAGACTCAAAAAATATTTATTTTCTTTATGGTTTCCATTACATTAATGGATTATACAGATGTTTTCTATCTTCTGCCAGATGTCCTTGCCATACATGTTATATTTGGAGGGAGGGGAACAAGCTAGATAGTATTCTATTAAATTAAGAAAATTTGTAGGCATACAAATTAAATACAATCAGAGGATCTATTAACAGAAATTATTACATGCGATCCAAATGTACCAATCATCATTATATAGGTTTTTAACTGTAAGTGGCCTAGAGTACTTTGAGATGGGCAACCATATAAATGTAGTATGTGTATATAAGTGTGTATACATACACACACATACATCCATACGTATCCAGCTAAATAGCTGAAGATAAGAAACTGGTCAAATACTGTACATCAACAGACTCTGAATATTTTTATTACAAAAATAAATTAATCCACAGTATAGATTGCCCAAATGAAGTATATTTTTAAATCTACAAAAGCTTCTAACGGCACTTCAGCTTTCTAGCAACACTCACCAAAGTTAGTTGTTTCAAATTTGAATACTGCAATGAATTAATACTGTAAATTTTGCTTGTTGGGAAATTCTGAGAGTTGAAGTCTAGACATTTTAAAGTTGTCGAGGTTGGGGAATGCTGTTGTAAATTATTCATTTACTTAGGCAATTTTTCTCAAATGATTAAGTTTGTGTGTAAGCAATTTTTCTTCCCTTTGAGAAATGGTCTTTTTTGCTTTCTAGTATTCATAAAAGTGAGCTGTCATTTTTTATTGTAGTTAAACATTTATCAAAGGAATATGAGTCGGGAAGGTGTTTCTTTTTCTATCTCCCTCTTTTCACTGTCCAATTCTTATTATTCATTTAATTTTGTTCAGAGGAGATCATCTATATATATCCTCAATTCTTAACAACGGTATTTCCAACCATGCATTTGGTTGGTTAGTTCCTTATTCAGTGTAGCATTCTGACAGGCAGAAGCAATACTTCAATCAATAGTGAATAGTAGTAATTATATTTTTCCACAATGCTTCAGAAACATGTTCTTTAGGATGATCGGAAGAACTGAAATATTATTATTATTATAATTATTTTGTCGAGTACATATTAGATAATATACATACGTATACGCATGAATTGAATACATAAAATGAATACAATTAAAGGAAACATTAGGACAGGGACGGTAGGCACGCTGGTGCTCTTATGCACGTCCCTCTCAAGCTGCTCTCAATAAAAATAAATAAAATACAATATAAATAAAATAAAATATATTTTTTAAAAAAATCTCATTTTTTCCCCCTTCTGATCCAGTCGAGAAAAAGTCCCCTGTATCGGATGAAATCTGGAAATCGAATAGCTACCTTAATGGTCTATGTGAGTTTTCAGTCTTTTTTTTTTCTTCCCTTCTTTCTCGGATATCCATGGCAGAATTGAATTTGGGTTAGGGGTGCAAGAAGGCTCTGAGTTCGAGTTCCAAGCAGAGAAGTGTGCCCTCCATCACTCCCTGGGAGAAAATACAAATATAGTAAGATGCAGGATTGTTGAAAATGCAAATGTTTATTCTATAGAATAGAATATTTTTATTATGAAGATGGTGTCCCAAATGGCTTTGCTTAAAGAAGTCACTAAATGCCTCATTTTATTTTTGCTTCAGGACCTATACCTATACCATTGAGCAGGGGGGGGGGAGAGGTTGGACTAGAAGGCCTCCAGGGTCCCTTCCGTCCCTAGGACGCTATGATTCTCTGTTCCACTCTTTCTTCTTGCCTCTTTTTGCTTAGCTGAGTTCGGTAGAAGCCGGAGGATCTACAGCCTTTATTTATGCCAACCTGAGTGTGCCGGTTATCAAGGTGAGCCCCTTCCGGTTTGCAATGCCCCTCCCTGCCGGGTTTTGTTTTGTTTTTCCTTGCTGGTCAAATCCTGACTTCGTCCTCCTCTTCCTCTTCGGAATAGCCACCCCCCCCCAAAAAAAAAAAATATTGCAAGGCTTTTCATGTTATTCTCGCCTTCCTCAATCGAGGAGAAAAAATGCTGGAATTAAGATCATCCCCAACTGTTCTTGATTTATGAGTGTCATTGAGCCCACAGTTATGGTTGTGACAGTCCTTAAGTGGGTCTGATTTTACAACCTGTTTTGTGGCGGAGGCTTTATTCACTCATGCATGCATTCATTCATTCCTCCATTCTCTCACTCGTTCATTTACTTATGCACTCATTCACACATTCATTCATTCTCATTCGTTCATCCATCCCTCCATTCCCTCATTCACTCCCTCATTCCCTCACCCATTCATCTCTTCCTTCCTTCCTTATCCATCCATTCACTCACTCATTCACTCATTCTCCCATTCACCCATTCCCACAGTCACTCATTCACTCATCCATTCACTCACTTGCTCATTCATTTACTTATTTACAAGACAAATTCCTTGTGTGTCCAATCACACTTGGCCAATAAAGAATTCTA
>JANHFM010009894.1:50641-61483 GCA_032468115.1 Grayia smithii
TCCCCCCCCCCCCCGGAGGCCCTCCGGAGGCCGGAAGTGGCCTGTTTGCTGACTTCCACTGGAATATTGCCCACTAATATGGCTACATGTGCCACCTGTGGCATGTGTGCCAAAGATTTGCCTTCATGGAAATAGAGTGTTTGAATTTTGGAAAGAAACTTGGAGCAATAGTTGGACTGGTTAGACTGTCCCATTTTGCATTCCCAAGGGGTTTGTCCACAATAAAAAAAACCTCATTCACACTTCGGTTTTGATCTTAGAGATGTCACAACGCCCTGCAGTGTTGAGATCTAAAATAGGTTGCTGTAGACTACTTTTGTTGAGCTGTTTGCCTTTCGTTTTCCTCTGTGCACAATATTGACATGGCTTTTGAATGAGTTGGAAACAAGACATCTTCAAAGAATTGTTTTCTTTGTGTGGAACTATATTTTTTTTAAAAAAATTCTAATAGTGGACAGAAAAATAAAAGAACGTAACTATCCAATCTCTAGTGAAAAGAAGACCTTAATTTTAGCACAATAGCCATTATGGTGGTAACTGACTATAATCCAGTTACATTTGGAAGGACTGGTGGCAGAATCTCAGAACTGCTGTGATTTATTTGTTTTATTTATATCCTACCTTTATTGTCTTTACAAATAAGTCAAGGCAGCAAATATACAGAGTTTCCTATTTTCCCCACAACAACCTTGTGAGGTGAGTTGGAGTGAGAGAGAGTGACCAGCCTAAGGTCACCCAGTGGCTGTCATGGCAGAGGCAGGACTTAGCAATAGCAATAAGACTTATATACCGCTTCATAGTGCTTTTACAGCCTTCTCTAAGCAGTTTACAGAGTTAACATATTGCCCCCAACAATCTGGGTCCTCATTTTACCCACCTCGGAAGGATGGAAGGCTGAGTCAACCTTGAGCCGGTGAGATTCGATCTGCTGAACTGCAGCTAACAGTCAGCTGAAGTAGCCTGCAGTACTGCACTCTAACCACTGCACCACCTCGGCTCTTAGGGTTCTTAGAGTCAAGTGAGACTTGAACTCACACACTTTTGCTTTCTAGCCTGGTGCCTTAACCATAAAACCAGGGTGGATTGCATACTGTATTGGGTTTTGTGCAGCAAGCAGGGCATTCAATTAGGGGCTCTTTCCAACCTATTGATTACATTACCTGAAATTTGTCGACTGTCCATTCTAAAGTTGGAACTTGGGGGCATACAAGGTGCAGCCATTATTTTAAGATAGCATTGGCTGAATTCTGACCTAAGTTTTTATTTTATTTTATAAGGCTGAATTCTGAATAAATTACTTCAACAAAACTTTTTTAATGTCAGGTAATCTTACCAAAATTAAACCACTTACTTTTAACATTAAAGCTTGAACAGTCTATTCTATAAACTGTTTTGCCCAATGTGTGATACTAAATTTAAAAAAAGTTAAAGGAATTCTTGTGGATTTTACTCCCTTAGTCTTTGCCTACTATAAGGGTTGATGATCATCTCAGTATCAAGGCCATTGAGCCAGCGCTGTCAGAAGACATTTCCACTGTTATGTGGCCATCATGCAATCATGGAGCGCTGTTACCTTCCTTTCAAACTGCTAGATTGGCAGGAGTTGAGGCAAGGATGGGAGCTCACTGTCTTGCATGGTGCTCAGGTCTCAAACCTGGATTGCCAGCTTTCCAGCCAATAAGCCCAGCATCTTAACTGCTGAGCCATCGCGCCATCCCTGTGATACTGAGTAGCAAGTCCAAAACAAACAAACTACATTTATATTAAGTATGAATAAGGCTCATACATTCAAAACTTGTATAAACAACCAAGCCTCTTAAATCAATGTCAAAAAGTGAATTAATCGTGTATCATTTTTGTCACCTTGTAAGCATAAGATTTATTATAAGATTTATTATATGAGGCACAGTGGCACAGTGGCACAGTGGTTAGAGTGCAGTACTGCAGGCTACTTTTGTTGCCTGCGGCTGCCTACAATCTGGCAATTCAAATCTCACCAAGCTCAAGGTTGATTCAGCCTTCCATCCTTCCGAAGTGGGTAAAATGAGGACCCAAATTGTTGGGGGCGATAGGCTGACTCCGTAAACTGCTTAGAGAGGGCTGTAAAGCGGTATATAAGTCTAAATGCTATTGCTATTGCTATAAAGATATTTATTCAAGATCACACAATACAGCTCTGAATATCTGATACACAGCTAAGTTAGAACAAATAATTAGGGTTTGAGACTTAAAGTGGAATACAGAATTTTTCCAATGTTAAATGTTATGGATGGTGAAACTGATATGGATTTTTTGTCCTGCATCCTTCAATTTCGTAACAGTTATTTCAGAATTCTGTGAAATACAATCTCCTTCAAATACAATTTCATTAAAAAAAAACATATGGAAATGTTATTAAAAAAAGAATCCAGGAATCAAACTGAAATTAAGGAAGATTTTTATAAGAAACCTATTATAATTGTTCAGAAAATACTTTTTTTATATATTTTTCCTCTTTTTTAAAATCATTGAACAATGCAATTTCGTATCCAACAAGGGCTGCCTTTTCATCAGTCTTCTAAGTTTGTATAATAATTTAAAAAAAACCATTATGCAATTAACTGATGGGCAACCATAGCTGAGTTCTATGCAAACAAGAAATTTCATGGTTTGACCAACAAATAGAAGCTGTCCTGGGATGGCTCGAACTATAGTAGATATGAGAAACAGTCTTTGCCTATAATTCTCTTAGTTGCTTTGTACAGGTGTTGTTTGATTTAATTTCTGTGTTTACTTGCAAGCTGTATCCCTTTTCCTTTTACCACAAAAAGAAAAACAAATCTGTTGGTGGTATTGGATAACAGGGTTGAATTTTGGCAAGAAATATTATGTGTCTCACAGAAGAAAGACTTGTACTTTGAACACAGCCTGAAGATGAAGAAATACAATGAACAATTGTTTTTTGAAACCTGGAGTCCTGGCTGTGTATGTATTGTCTATTGAGGCTTGATAAAATAAGAGTTAATGGGTTTTGGTAATGCTGTTTAACTTGATTATTACTTTGTGGTCAGGTGCCAGAACTGGATCAAAACAAGATTTTAAAATTCCAGCTGAGTTACATTTGCTAATTCAGAGTGAATATGCTTAGGATCTTGTCAAGATGAGGCCTATTTCATGAGCAGCGATAAGAAATCTTATTCAGAGAACTTGTCTGCCTACCATTTTAGGTATACCCTTCTTTATAGTATGTTCTTTTTTTATAGTTTCAACTTTTTTACTTTGTTCTAAAATCTCAATAGCCTGAAGAAGAAAATAATGAAAGCGGAATATCTTACAATATATATATATACATATATATTATAGTATGTTGTGGACAATGTGGGACAGGCCTTATCAGTATCAACTATGGAATATGAAATTCTCTTGCTTGGAGATTTTTAAAGGACTTTATCAACAAATGCAATACCTAGATAGATAGATAGATAGATAGATAGATAGATAGATAGATAGATTTAAAGGTAAAGGTTTCCCCTGCCAGTTGTGTCTGACTCTAGGAGTTGATGCTCATCCCCAATTCACAGCCAAAAAGCCAATATTGTGCAAAGACCTTTCTGTGGTCATGTGGGTGGCATGACTATACGTCGAAGGTTTACCTTCCCACCAAAATGGTACCTATTTGTCTATTTGCATTTACATGCTTTCAAACTGATACATTGGCAGAAGATATAATTTTACAAGTAAATAATTTAATAAAACTGTACTTCCTTCCTCTCTGTGTTGTTGTGGTAGATACTTTAGGACAGGGGTCCCAAACCCCCATTCGGAACCAGGCCATGGAAATGATGGGCAAGCACGCGTGAAGTCAGATTTCTGAAAGTGGCACATGTGCAAAACCATCCCCGCTACCGCCACCTCCGCCATTTTGCCGAGCAGAAAGGATGGCAATCTCTGGTTTAGGACACAGATTACATCCAGCATCTGGAATGTTAATTTATGGCCAACCATTGAATACAAAGCAAGTGATTATCACTGTCAGCCTGTGTATTTCTTCTGTGAAGACACTATTGCGTAAGACTGAAAGGAGGGGGTGCTGTAATATTTAAATATATAATGCAGACATTTCCATTACTTAGGCAAGAACTTTCTTGAGATGCTAGCATTAAATGTATACGCCTTTATTGTATTATGCTAAGACGCTGAGCTTGTCGATTGAAAGGTTGGCAGTTCAGCGGTTCAAATCCCTAGTGCCGCGTAACGGGGGTGAGCTCCCGTTACTTGTCCCAGCTTCTGCCAACCTAACAGTTCCAAAGCACGTAAAAAATGCAAGTAGAAAAATAGGGACCACCTTTGGTGGGAAGGTAACAACGTTCCATGCGCCTTTGGTGTTTAGTCATGCTGACTACATGACCACGGAGACGTCTTTGGACAGCGCTGGCTCTTCAGCTTTGAAATGGAGATGAGCATCGCCCCCTAGAGTCGGGAAAGACTAGCATATATGTGCGAGGGGAACCTTGACCTTTTATTATGCTTTTAAGCTTAGACTTTTAAAAGCAAACCCCTGTCTTTATTTCAGCCAACCTAAGGTGTTTTAAACATTCCTCTCATATCTCCTGCTCTTAGAATGCCAGTGTACAACTTTCACTGACAACTGTTTTTAACCGATAGCTACATATACATAATGAGACAATTCAGGATTACAGATTTATCTATTGATTGACCTGCTTTGGATCTGGCTGCCAAACCCATAGAATATTCTGCTTTATTACCTTGAGAGTTACCAAACCGATAAATGAAAACTTAGAGGGAATTTAATTTTTTGTTATTTCAGCGTGAAATAGCTCTACATACCAGTTTTAATAACACTGTGTGTGGTCTTTGAGCTCCAGCTGTTTATATATTTAAGACCAGCTGAGTCTTAGGAAGTAAATAATTACAGTAATCCCTTTCTTCAGCCCTAAGGGGTTAGTCATTGGAAGAAACAAAAATTGCCCAAGATTGCAGGTAATGTTTTTGAAACATGCCAAATGAATATGAAAAATTGTCCCTTTTTTTCTCTCTCTAATTGCTGGTTTGAAAAGGTAGGGCAAGATATAGAAATTCCATCAAAATGGTTTGCTTTTTATTAAGCTGGAAAATCGTAGTTATCAGGCATGTCCACAGAGTCAAAATAGGTCAAGATGGCAGCCACGTTGGTGTGATTGAAACACACATTCATAAAAAACAGAGCTTTTGTGGGCACCACCTTAACTTTTTTTTAGTATATTTCACAGAAACAGCTGTTAATCATAAAATGATTAACAGGTGGCACGTGTAGCCATACTGGAGGGCACGCCAGCTCAGCTCTGGCACACATGCGCACCAGCCAGCTGATTTTCGGGCCTTCTGGGCCCACTGGAAGTAAGGAAACAGACTGTTTCCTGCCCCTGGAGAGCCTCAGGGGTGGTGGGTAAGGTCGTTTTTGCCTTTCCCCAAGCTCCTAGAAAGGCTCTGGAGCTTGGGGAGAGAGAAAAATCGGTCATAAGCATGCGCGCATGCGTGGGGGCTGGGTGCATACGCAACCCCCCTCCCTCCCCCCGCTTCTGGCACACGATGGCAAAAAGGTTCGCCATCACTCTTCTAGGTGATAAATCCTGCTTCATCTTACAATTCTGGGTTTTTGCTTAATTCTAATTTAAGTTTGATACCTTTTTATATAGATTACTTTTGCAGTTTTGTCAACTAGGCCATCAGCCCTCAACCTTTTGGGCATCAGGGACCGGTTCTGTAGAGAAAGGTTTTTCCGCGGATCGGAGGGGGTGTGGTTTCATGTGCTGCCTGCATCTCAAAGGATGGGGCTTCACTTGTATGCGTATCCCAGTTGCTGGCTTGCCAAGGTCCGGTGCCAGTCCAGAGACTGAGGGTTGGAGACCCTTCAACTAGGTATTTTTGTTTCCCTGGTTTCTTTATGATCGTTAATAAGTATTATGATTTATAAAATTATGAAATTTTATAAAATACTTAACACTAGAAAGCATCTGTTGCACAATTAAATGTGGACACACAGAAGGGAAAAGGGAAAGGAAAAGGGTGAAAGAAGGTATACAAGTTTGGCTGTCAGTTTAACATAGTTAAAGTCTAGGTTTTAGAATGTATTAATTAACTGCCAATGAATTAGCCATGTAGTTCACAATGCTTCCATTTATCAACCTTTGAAAAAGGTTGAGATACACAATGATTTCCAAGTAGGAAGCAGGATGGGAGCCAGTTTTGGTGTAGTGAAGTAAGGAAGCCAATGTAATGGAAAGCAGGAGATGTGAGTTCTAGTCGCACCTTAGGCATGAAGCCAACTGGGTGAAAGAGGCATGGGCAAAACGCCTCAAATTCTTGCTAGAAAAACTGCAGGGTTCTTGTCCAAGCAGTCACAAGCAACCAACATTGATTTGAAGAAATGCACACGTATAGTTTCTGAATAGTAATGTCAGTTTGATATGCTCAAGTCATTATGATACAACTATGAATTCACATTTAAATGTAGCCTACTTTCCATTTCCTTTTGTGAAGTTTGTAAGACCTGTTGTGTTCTTACCACATTCCAGAATCTCAGCAACAGGCCAACTACAAATATTCTGAATCCTGTGGGTTGGAATCCACATCATTCACAGGGTTATACCCAGGTTGATTATGAAAACAGCTCCATTTTTGTGCTATTTAGCAAAGCGGTTTGTTTATGGAGCTAGGAGTGCGTGGCAGACCAGAGAGGGAACACTGTGGCTATTCTTCAGTCTATATTTTAAGATTTGAAATCCTGGAAAATCTCAAGCCAATAACCAGTAAAAGGGAATCAGGAAAAAAAAACCAGTCCTGATTTACAGAACTGTTCTCTAGGTGTACAATATGCAGCTAAATGACTAATCAGGATTACGCCAAAATTATTCTTTATTTTCTGTCTATAAGATTAATTCCTTGTCTCTAATCATTATTGTCTGGACACAAGTTGGCCTTGTATGCTTTTGATATACAACCAGACCTTTTTTGCATCAGAGTTGCTTCTGATGCCATCTTGTAATCTGCCCAGAATCTTATACCTTTTATGTATTTTTCTGTGAGAATTTCCTCTAAGAGAGGGGTGTCAAACTCAATTTCATTGAGGGCCACATCAGGGTTGTGTTTGACCTCGGGGGGCCAGGGGTGTGACCAGCTTGACATCAGTCGTGTTGGGTGCGCCTATGGTAGCCCTAGCGCTCTGACAGAGAAGATGGAGTTCGGCCCTCCTGAGCTCCGTTTTCGCTGGCAGAAGCACCGTGGGCCGTTCCTTAGCTGTTTCCAGGGTGGCCCGCAGCTTAGATGCTGTTTCTAAACATCCCGTGGACCAGATCCAGCCTGTGGGCCTTGAGTTTGATACCCCTGCTCCAGTGGTGGGTTTCAAAATTTTTTACTACCAGTTCTGTGGGTGTGGCTTGGTGGGCATGGCTTG
This sequence comes from Grayia smithii, assembly GCA_032468115.1. NCBI lineage: Eukaryota > Metazoa > Chordata > Lepidosauria > Squamata > Grayiidae > Grayia > Grayia smithii. Next base: position 58,074 of record JANHFM010009894.1, read on the forward strand.
GTAGGTGTGGCAGGGGAAGGATACTATAAAATCCCCATTTCCTCCTGATCAGCTGGACTCAGGAGGCAGAGAATAGATGGGGGTGGGGCCAGTCAAAGGTGATATTTACCGGTTCTCCGAACTACTCAGAATTTCTGCTATTGGTTCTCCAGAACTGGTCAGAACCTGCTGAAACCCACCTCTGCCCTGCTCTAAAATGTTGGTTGTTTTATCAATACAGTCTTTCTATTCTCCATGATTTTTAAAAATTTATTTAAAAAATTATATTGCCGCCTATTCGCACATGGCGACTCAAGGCGGCTTACAGGGGTATAAAAACATCATATATATAAAAAATAAAACTAATAAAAGAAAATAATGTTGATTTTTTGGTAGTATCTAAAGTAAGAATGAAAGTCTTAAGACAGCAACTCCAACATTTCTTCAATAAGGCCTGTTTTCCTGGGAAAGAACAGGTACTTCACAGCTAGTAGCTGTTACGATCTGAAGACAGCAGGTCTTCAATTCTGATACCATCCATAGTCTTCATTCAAAATTTAAGACTAGATTATTTTTATAGGAACTTATTATTAATGTGCTTTATGTCTTTTTTCTTTCAACAGATTGATGTATCCTTTCAGCCTGAGCATACCTTAGAAAGAATTTGTAACTGCCACTGCACGAATTTGCCTAATATTTGTACCGTGTCATATTTCCATGGGGACCGTACAAGATCCACTGAGATCTACTAAGCTTTCATTGGTCACAGCTGAAGAATCTCCTAAACACCGGTGCAAGCAAGCAAGCATAGAAAGCAAAAGTAATGGATATCCTTTTCCTGCCAAGGACCAGCCATCTGGAGGATGCTTGCTTGGAGTGAACTCTGGCAGAGAAGCCAATGTTCCAAAGAGTGACTGGCATTGTGAATATGACACCAAGCATCCAAACATACTTTCTTCTGGGTCCTTCAGCTCTTCCAAAGAAGGCAGCATGGCAGCTCCAGAACCAGTAAGTTATGCTAAGCAGGAGGGCTCCAGAGCCAAGGTCCAAGCCCCAGCACCTGAAGTCCACCCTTCAATGCATGGTGAAGTTAAAATGACCCAAGAGGCTAACAAAAATATTCCAAGTGGTAGTGGACAATCCTGTAATATAATTGATCAAGCAACCATACTTCCTGGAGGAGACCTTGAAGTTGCGGAGAGCAAATCCAAGGATTATTCCATTCTTCCTTCCTCTCCTATTTATTCTGATACCCAACAAACAGCTCCTGCGGGGAAGGACAATGTGTGTGAAGTTATCGTCTCTGAAAACAGTCAAGTCTTAGTTTCCTCTGATGAGATGGGTCTCAATCTGAAAGCTCCTGTTTGTGTGGAAACAGAATTGGGGAATGCAAAGAATGCAACTTTCTGTCCTAAGATTGAGCCACAGATTGCATCCGAATGCATCTTTAAGAGCGTTCCAGAGACATTGTGTACTGATAGTAAGGAGCCTACAGCAAAGGTGATACCAAACCTGTCCAAATTCAAAGACACGGGTACCATGACAGTAAAGCCTGAGAGCAGATCTGTAGAGGCAGAGACAATAAGCAGGACTCACCAAGATGCTGAGGTTCAAGCTGTAGCTAGTGTGGAAAGCAGGTCAGCTTCCACCAGCCCAAGTATCTTAACGGCATTCTTAAGAGAGAACATGTCTCTTGAGGCAAAACAGGACCAAGATCAGTTGCACGTGATTTATATGGGAGCCGGAGGGAAAGAAGAATCTGAAATAATCAGTGACTTTGCAGCCACTGTCCAAACACCTTCATCTGTTGGCATCATGCACAAAGTACATGTTCAAATACCACCTACAACAAGAAAGCCTCTGGGAAGTCCTAACATCAGACTTCAGGAGAATCTCAAAAACATGCATGATCCAATCTGCGCAGCTTTGTTGGATAAGGCAGAAAGGGTGTCTTCACTGGCATCTGATAATTCTCAAGAAACTTTGGCCAAGAGGACAGAGGTGCAAATGACAGACGTGGCTAAAAATTGCGGCGATATTCCACGGCAACTGTCAGACAATTCGGCTTTGCAGAAAATAAGACCCATTTCCCAAATTAGCATCAGTTCTAGTAATCAGCCTGTGTCTACCCAGCACCCTGCAAACTTTGAAACTAAACTACCTCCTTGTTCTTCAACCCCAGCCATTGATAGTAAATATCAACACTCTGATCCATCTTCAATCCAAGAAAATCCTCCTCCTTTGTGTCCAAGAACATCAGAACAAGCTAAGGCTATAGTTACCGGTATGGATACCAAGAGGATCCAACAGGAGAAACAGCTGCAGATCAAGACTGTTGATAATCTTGAGAAAGCTCAGCCCAGTTTTCCCATTGCTGTAAATCCAAAGAGAGAAGGAAAGGTCCATCTCATATCTGAAGAACAAAAGATCAATGTGACAGGGTCTGTTATTGGTTCCCAAACAATGAGTGTTCCAGCTATAGCAGAAAGCAAGCAAGATACAGTCCCTAGGGATACCAAGGCAGAAACTTTAGTCAGTCCAAATCCAATATCTAAGTTGAGTAGAAGTTTTGGCGCTGCTGTAGGAATCCAGAATGATAAAATCCAGAAGGGTCCGGTGCTTGATGTACCAGCTGCTCCTACTTCTTCAAGTCCTAAGCCACGTCTTGGTGAAAAGAAGAAAGGGCCCAAGGCTCTCGCCGCTGAGGCGAAAGCGCATCTGAAACACTCCAAGCGTGTCAGGGATGTTGTGTGGGATGAACAGGGCATGACCTGGGAGGTTTATGGAGCATCTCTAGATCCAGAATCATTGGGAATTGCTATCCAGAACCACTTGCAGAGGCAGATCAGAGAGCACGAAAAACTGATCAAGGCTCAAAGCCCCCAAGCCCGTAAATCGATATCTTCAGATACATCTTCAAATCAAAAATTGAAAGGCAGGCATCACAACGTTTTTCATTCCATGCTGCAGAATTTTCGACGCCCAAATTGCTGTGTTCGTCCTGCGGCTTCTTCTGTGTTGGACTGAAAAAAAACAAAAAACAAAAAAAATCAGAAACGCGGATGGGAACGTAACACATCCGTTTGTACACACTTGTGTACCTGTACAAGGAACTCTATGGATATTTGAGATTCTAATACACTGATACAGGGTTGAGGGGAGAGGAAATTATGACAGTATATTTCGTTCCCACTAGTTAACATGCCTTCATCTGTCTAATTTCTGCAAAAAACACATGAAACATTCATGTTCATGTCAGAACTTCCGAGTCATTTGCCAAATAAAATAGAAGTACTGGGTGTGAAGCACAATTCAGAACTATCAGATTACTTAAGTAACTTACAGTAGCTTTAGATCAGTGTTTCTCAACCTTGGCCGCTGGAAGATGTGTGGACTTCAACTCCCAGAATTCCCCAGCCAGAAGAGCTGGC
>JANHFM010009894.1:61712-73548 GCA_032468115.1 Grayia smithii
GAGCTGGCTGGGGAATTCTGGGAGTTGAAGTCCACACATCTTCCAGTGGCCAAGGTTGAGAAACACTGCTTTAGATAAAAAGAAAAGGGTGACTAAATCTTAAATAGATTGTTTTATGAGCTAATGTAGAAAAACATTCCCAAACTGGGGAGTGGAAAGAAGGAAAGTTGGGTTTGGTTCAAGTAGAAAGGTTAGAAGGAATGGTGCTTTCTTAACTGTTAAAAACCCTTCAAAGTTGAGACTCATCTACACATTAGATACAGGACCTGGTGCCCAAACCCTTCCAGCTGAGGTTTGCCCATTGGCAGCCACTGCCAGCCTTGCCCTACTGAAGGTGCTTAATCTCAGATGAAAAGTGCATAAATTCCTGATACTTCAAAGCCAGATTTTGTCTTAAGCATTTAGGACTTCCGTGTATTCATTTATATGCTGATTTTTGTTGTTGTTTTGTGCCTTGTTTTCTCCAATGATTCTCAGAGACGAATACATACACACACACACACAAACACACACACACACACAGAGCACTTCACATAATACTAGAGAAAACAAAATGGATGAAAATCTAGAATGGATTGGAGAAATTAAGAATAGGTAGAAACTTCTGCAATCTTTTCGTGTACACATTTCCAGCCTATTAATGCTTGCTGCATAGATTTTCTCTGTTTATTTCCTGATATTGCCTGATAGCTAGGGAATTCTGGGAGTTGAAGTCCATACAGTGTAAAATTGCCAAGGTTGAGAACACTCATCAAAGGGGGAAACAACTGCATTGACAGAAAAATATTCAAATCATTGTTTAGCGACCTAGGAACCTACCGTTTAATTTCTCGTGTACATTTCTTATGACATTGCTGCATATTCTAGACTTTCCAAATATTTTGTGCCTCCCAGGTCTGTTGGATTAGAAACACTGGAAGGCACAGCTGTGATTCCAATATTTTAAGAATTCCAATTTTGGAAAAAGTTGTTCTAGAACAGGGGTGTCAAACCCGCAGCCCAGATGCATCATGCGCTGGCCATGCCCACCCCCAATTTAGCAATAGGAAAATAGTTGCGATACGTCACGTGAAAGTTTGACACCCTTTGTTCTAGAACAAAGGCTTTTACCCATGATTTAGAAAGAAGATAAGAATTGCTTTTTCTATCTTGTTTGCATTTTCTTTGGTACAAAAGTGTCTTGGACTATTTTCATGCTTGAAGCTATGCTTTGACTCTTGTATTGTTACTTCTAAGCTCCCAGAACTCCAGTTAACATAATAACAAAGTTGGAAGGGAACTTGGAGATCTTCTAGATCTTCTAACTTTTTTTGCCTTTGTGGAGCTGGGGTGGGCGTGACGCATCCAGCCCACAGGCCACCAGTTTGACACCCCTGTTCTAATCTGACCCCCCTGCTCAAGCAGGAAACCCTGTACCATTTCAGACAAATGGTTGTCCAATCTCTTCTTAAAAACCTCCAGTGATAGAGCATCCACAACTTCTGGAGATGAGTCGTTCCATTGATTAATTGTTCTAACTGTCAGAAAATGTATCCTTGGTTCTAGGTTGGTTCTCTCCTTGATTAGTTTTCATCAATTGCTTCTTGTCCTACCTTCAGATGCTTTGGAGAAAAGGCCGATTAGATATTAGTTGTATTTTTTTTTCAGCATAGTATTCCTCTGTAGATGTTTCTAGAGTCATCAGTGCATAAACAACTGTTTCTAGCTTTGGTTCTAAGATGATCACATAGACGTGTCACCAAGAATGTGAGATGCATAGGCCAATTTATATATACAGATGCTGATACAGAAACAGTTGCTGTAACTGAAAGAGAAGTGTAATGCAGTTCAGCAGAATGGAGAACGGTTGTGATCATGTGGCCTTGGGGCATACTTATTGTCTGAATTTTAACTGCTCATAAGTAAATCAACCCAACTATGTTCTTCCTTCTTGGTTGTTGGTTTTTAAATCTTTAGATTGGATTAACTGGCAGTGTTTCTCAATCTTGGCATCTTTATTCCTCAGCATGTTTGGGGAACACGGCTGACTGGAGAATTCTGGGAGTTGAAGTCCACACAACTTAAAGATGCCAAGGTTGTGTGCTCAGAAAATTATTTCTAAAAATATAAATATGATAAGATAATGCTGATCTGCTTGGAATATATTTAGCAAAACATGGAACAAAATTGTGGAATTTTCTCTGCAAATTGATTAAACCCAAGAAAGTTCCTTTCTTAACTATGACTTGTTCAATAAATTCTGGTTAACAGTATATTGGGACAAATACAAGCAACATTATAGCTTCATACGATGCATAATCTAGGCCAGTAAATTTAAATGAACTGATTCCCAGAAAAGGCAATGACATTATGGCAACCTAAATCTCAGGGATTTTCATGATTTTTGTGGTTCTGCCTAATATTATTATGAAAGACTATGCTTCTAATCAGACCATTTGGGAAATACAATACTGATAGCAATCATTCATTCTGCCAACTGTAATCAATTCCATATTCCATTGCTTTCAGTGGGAAATAAGCATGTATATTACCCATTTCTATTGAAATCAAGTACTAAAAATGATTTCTTTGGACTGAACTGAACCATCACATGAATGTAAAAAAAATGTTTTCCCCTTATTATAGAAAAAAAGTCTCTTAATTTGTGATTATCATATTTATGTGCTTCCAACCATCATCATTAGAGCTTTTGCAGTGTAGATTTTCTCAAGCCTTGCTTTAATGTTTGCCTTGCAGCAAAATCGGCTCTTCTAGCAGTTCAACACACACCATCACTACGGCAGGAAATTTCTTGAAAGGCATTCCCATTTTTCAATTTTTCTTGAACAATTTGCTACACTGCAAACGCAAACAAAAACAGTTCTATTGCATTATTTAATCAAAAAACTGCACTTTCAACCTTTGTATTTTGCAGGGTTATTGACTGCCTTTTGACAGTGGCATGGTGGCCCAGAGGTGGACCTCTGGCCTCACAATTAGGAAGCTGTGAGTTCAATCCTAGATAGCAGCAGATATTTTTCTCTCTCTTGGTCCAAATGAAAATATCTGCTGTGAACTCTGCATAGGAGTCAGGAAGGGCATCCAGTCAGTAAATGCTCAATTCCGTTTAGTCGCCCCAACTCCACCCCGAAGCAAGGGATTACTAGGTTGTTAAAAAAGATTGACTCCCTTTTGAGAAAATTTGTGGGGTCTAACTTTTGACTAGAGTTGTTGTGACTCTTGGCTATCCTTACTTAGTTATATGGACAGAGCTAAAAAAAAAGAGAGAGAGAGGTTAAAGGAATGGATATATAAATTCCTGGAAAAAAGGATGAGCTTCTCCCCACCTTCCTGAGATTCAGTCCTATTAGCAATAGCACATAGACTTATATGCCACTTCACATTGCTTTACAGCCCTCTCTAAGTGGTTTACAGAGTCAGGATATTGCTCCCAACAATTTGTGTCCTCATTTTACCCACCTCGGAAGGATGGAACCTTGTCAAGTCAACCTTGAGCCTAGTGAGATTCGAACTGCCAAATTGCAGGCAGCTGGCAGTCAGCAGAAGTAGCTTGCAATACTGCATTCTAACCATTGCACCAACATGGCTGATTTTGAACTTGATAGGACTTGTTTTTGAATAGATGCGTACAAGATTCTTATCTAACTTGGAATCGTATATTTGGAACACATTGTTTTAGGGAACAATTTATTATATATACACAAAGCACAGTTGTTTATTCATGAAAAGATCAGTGTCAAGCTAATAAGATCCTATTCCCTTAAATGGGTTACAAACCACAAATAAGAAATGAAGGTCTACATATTGTATTTTATTTGATCCTCTATGCAAATGTAAGAAGATTCAGTAATTAACATGCTTTGCATGTAGAAATCACAATGTTTTGTCGAGTATCAGCTGAAATACTAGATAGCAGAGTAGGGGAAATTCCAGGCAAAATAGCTTAATGATCCAATTTGAGCTAGAGCAGATCATGTCAATCTAGAATCAGGATATATATATATATATAATCTCAAAAAGTACCATAAAATAGCTTTCAGTCATATTGAGCTGCCATGAATCAATAACACAACAGTTCTATATGGTAATGGTAATTATTCTAATCATATAGAAATTATGGAAAAGAACATGATTGTGGGCTGCTATTGATAACAGCTGTGCTGTATTGCATTGAAGACAATTCCCCAGTTTTTGGAAAAAGGCCAGAAGAAGGCCAGGGTGGAAACACAAAGATTAGATAAATTACTCATGTTCCCAGCAGAATTGAGATTCTTAAAGCAATAATCCTGTCACTTCTGTTCGTTCATTCTACTTAAATTTAACTGCTTTCATGTGCTTAATAACTAAAGAAGTTTTTGAAAAATTGAGCCATTTTAATAAACTTCATGTAAATCAATGTTATTCTTCAGGTGAACCAGATTTTTTTAGGATTCCTTTGTAAAGAAGCAATTACCTGGAAGGGTTCTTCTTGAATGCCGCAGAGGGAACTTTTACACCAAGAAGCTAAAATCTGGCTTGTTGTATTGTAATTTGAAGATTATGTACTAACAAATTTATTGAAATCATTGGAGTTGGCCCCTAAACTGAGAAAAGGATTCCTAATCCCACTGGTGTTTTCTTTCCCCTGCTGATCCCAATTCAGTTTAACAGCAAACATGCAATGGGATCCTTTAGGTGTAAAAGGTAAAGATTTCCCTGTCAGTCATGTCTGATTCTAGGGCACAGTGCTCATCTCTGTTTCTTGGCCAAGGGAACCAGCATAACCGAAAACAATTTCCATGGTTGTGGCCAGCATTGCTATACACCAAAGGCACACAGAACACTTTTACCTCCCCCCCCCCCAAAGTGGTATCTATTTATCTACTTGCACCCCTCTTTTAGGTATATCATAAATGGTGAATTTTCTGCCTGGAAAAGAAAACCATTCCTAATTATGAAGGATAATTATGTTCTATTAGATTCTCAGCATGTCAAGTTAGTGGGTACTTAGCCAAAATAGCCATAGGGGCTCTCACATTCTAACTATTAACACTGCCAGTTTCTATTCCATTCTGTCCCTATTTTTCTTTCCCAAATTCTTTTTTTTTTAACTTGTAAACATATTTTTCTGTAGAACAATACGACCAGATTTTTCATTTCTCCAGGAAAGATCTTAAAAGAAACAGCTTAAAAGAAAAATGCATGGGTATGATTGCATTTGGGACTCCTTAAAGTATTTTATATACATTTGCTATAAGCAATCTCTTCCTAGCTAGCCTTACCGATCTTAAGAAAGTTGCAGAAATATACAGTTTTCACCAACCATGTTTCCTAAATTCTCCTGTTGTCTTTCCACAATAGAGCAATACATCTCTGTGATGGTTTAGCTACTGTCAGCCATACATAATCTGAAATATTTATGGAGTCCAGCTTGAAAAATTTCGCCAATTACCGAACACTAAATTCGGCATCTTCTCAAGTTTATATTTTTGCTCTTTTCTCAAATTGCCCATATTTATCCAGTTCCATCCTGGATAAGTGTTTGATGATTGAATTCCCATGTATGGGGTTTGTCCTGTTGATGAAGTTTGTAATATTGACACACTTCTATTGTCCAAAATGTGAACTTTATGTGGATCGTTTGAATAATAGTAAATGTTGGTGATGTTGTTAGGTAAGAGTTGTTGACGTTTGGCTTCTCTTACTACCTCTTGTCATGCTGTTGGCACCAAAACTGTCTTTGCAGCTCTTTCACACTCCGAAGACCTGGTGTTTCTTCTTGCTTCTTCTTGTGTCTTCAGATGCATCGTTTTCATCCAGATTGTCCCCCATGGATTGTGATGTTGCATCCATAAAAGAATCTCCGGACATTTTCTTCCACGTTTTCTCTTCAGGATAAGGCTCTGAATCTTGAGTACTTTGAAGAGATTGTCTAGTGAGAATTCATTACAAACCAATGATTACGAAATCGCTTATAACAGGCCAGAACAATAGAAGAAATAAACAGCTAAAAGACATCTATCCAAATGTAGATGGCCTTGAAGTACATGACAAAAACTGGACCTCTGTTTTCACCTCCCGCTCCTTCATTTACAACAGATGTTGGCTTTTCAAGTAACGGATGAAACCAAGTATGGATTTAAATGGGAAAGAAACAAAAAAATGAACTTATTTGAGGAAACAGGAACATTTGTCTTAAAGGTTCTCAGTTCAACCCAAACACCTCTAACGATAGTGTTTCCAATACATAGAGAAATACCTAAGTATTTTAAGAACTGACAATAATAGGAAAAAAAAGAAAAGATAAAGCTTGCAGGGACTGCACTTAAACAGGCAGAGCAATTGACAGAGTACATCTAGATCAGGGGTCTCCAACCTTGGCAACTTTAAGACTTAATGGACTTCAACTCCCAGGACTCTGGGAGTTGAAGTCCACAACTCTTAAAGTTGCCAAGGTTAGAGACTCCTGATCTAGAGTATATATGTGTTGTTTTTTTTAGGGGAAAAAAAAACTTGGGACTCACAGTGACAATACAATGGGCACATAAGCCTGCTGAAATACATTTGCTGTAAAGCAATAATGTGCCCTTGATGTTCCCCTCAAAAGCCCATAACACCAGCACATTTCATGTTATGAGATATTATTCTTGATTCTTGAGGACTTTGCTGTGTGAATTCAGAATATAAGCAGCTTTAGTAGCCTTTATTAATCATTATTAATAATAAGGGTCAATGCCTCTGGGATGTCTGTGGGGTGCGTATGTCAAGTAACATATGTAAAAAAGGGACATAATATTGTGTGGCAGCTGCTGCCAAATAATTCTTTTGCCTACCTACTCTGCTTTGCCCCCAGATACTACTGTTCCCTCCTTCCCACAACTAAAGGATTATAAAAAGAATCCCAATTTCATATCAACCACCCATTTCTACCACAAGAACATTCAAGCAGTCTTAGGAAATACCATTTGAATCATTCAACTATTGCCTTATTAGAAACTATCAAATTACATTTGAACTCATGAAAATCATTAGCAATGCAAATATATACAGATGAACTGTATGGGTTGAGGTTTTAAGTTTTCAATGGCCAATCCCAATCTGCAGTCTCTTGAGTGAAAAGATTTCAATCCAATGTACACATACAACTATTGTGGGTTCACACACACACAAACTCTTAGCCTAACAATACATTAAAGTATGAATAGTGGGCAATCCCAACATCTGGTTTATAGCTGGGATCTGACCTGGCTTGCCAAGGATCCAATCCGTCTCCTGAAATGAGGTTTTTTTAGGCTGCTAAAGCTGCCTTATGTTCATGTAACTGTGGTTTTTATATATATATATATATTAACAGGAAAAATTACTGACTGATGTGCTATACCAAATAGCTAATTTTAGCTTGAAGCTGTACCGTAGCATTTATTTTGGGTATTAAATTTTAAACATGCATGTGAGAACCGGTTCTATAATAATAAGCCAGACTTACATTCTTGGCTTGGGCAACTCCCAGTTGGAAGTTCCATATTTTGCTGTTTTACATCTTGGATTTCCACAGTAATAAATATAATAAAGCTATGTCTTTATTAATTCTGGTTTGTTCATTTGTTGATTTTGTAGTTCAAATACAGTAAGAAGGGGAAGCCCAAATTTGCAGGAAGTTTCTGGACTGTGGAAATAAGGAAATGGATTTTGAATCTGTTCTGCTAGTGAAAATATGACAAGACAGTGGATTCATTTTATATATTCATCCTATTGGTTAGATCCTGCCTTTCCTTAAAAGCTCAACATGACTTCTATTTGTTTCTTATTATATTCTCCTTAGAATTAAATTGATTTGGAGAAGCAATTACAAAAGAATTATAACTGTAATTAATCAGCTCAGTTATGTTGTTTTTCCAATAAAAAATATTCATTTTCTCAAATCTGTTAATTGATTTGGAAAGAGAGGATGATATGGCAATATAAAAAGGGATCCAGTCCCAAGAATGCTGAACCTCCATGCCTTTCCTGAATTTGAAAACCCCAGAAATTGGATAATATGGTACCTGTCAGATGATTTGTACTATAATTCCCACAATCCTTTGTCATAGGCCATGCTGGGACCGATAGGAGTTGGTCCAAAGGAACTGGAGTACAACTGGAACAGGGGTGGGTTCTACTTACCTTTACTACCAGTTCTGATGATGCAAATGTCAGTCGTAAGTTCAAGCACCGATCATAAATCACTTTTTTCTTTGCCATTGTAACTTTGAACAGTGGCTAAACGAATGGTTTAAGTCAAGGACTACTGTATTTCCCTGAAAATAAGACCCAACCAGAAAATAAATTCTAGTATGATTTTTCAGGATGCTCGTAATATAAGCCCTACTCCAAAAATAAGCCCCAGTTAAGATCGTCAACCAGATAGATGCATTTAGTACATGTGTTGCAACAACAACAAAAAGGTATCACCTAAAAATAAACCCTAATGTGTCTTTTGGAGCAAAAATTAATATAAGACCCGGTCTTATTGTCAGGGAAATAAGGGTAACTGTATTTTCTCTAGATAGCTGATTAGACAGAAATGGCGGGGGGGGAGAATAAACAAGCTAAAGAAAAATCATTGGAAGGAATTGCATCTGGACTACTGCAATGTCCTCTACATGGGGTTGCCCTTGGGGTGCATCCGGAGGCTACAGCTGGTCCAGAATGCGGCCGCGCGGGTAATTACAGGAGCTTCCCGATACTCCCATGTGACACCTCTCCTGCGTGAGCTGCACGGGTTACTGGTTATCCTCCGGATCCGCTTCAAGGTGCTGGTACTCACCTATAAAGCCCTACATCGCATCTGCCCAGGGTACCTGCAGGACCACCTTCTGCCTTCCTCCCAACACCCCATGCGCTCACACAGGGCTGCTCTCCTCAGGGTACGATCGGTCAGACAGTGTCGAATGGTGGTGCCCGGGGTGAGGGTGCTCTCTGTGGGCGCACTGACCCTCTGGAATGGGTTACCCACTGAGCTCCGGATGGCCTCCGACCTTTGCTCCTTCCGCCGTGACCTGAAGACACTGCTGTTCAAACAGGTTGGCTGAATGATAGGGGTTTTAAATTTGATTTATTTTATTTTAAATTATTTTTAATTTTACTAATTTTAATTTTTCTAGATTTTTAATTTATATTGTTGTTTGATGTTGTGAGCCGCCCTGTCTTTCAAGAGAAGGGTGGCATATAAATCGAATAAATAAATAAATAAATAAATAAATAAATAAATAAATAAATAAATAAATAAATAAATTTCAAGTCATCAAATAATTGAATTTCCAAACAGATCTTACAAGGTTGGAGAAGGCTGCATTATTCTATTAGCTTGGTTTCAGTGCCTCATTATGGTTTGAAGAAAGAGAGTAAAGTCTGCATTTCCTACATCTCAGGTAAAGACGAAGTGATGGGAAAAGGCCAGCTGCAACCTGCTTTCACCTGCCATTGTTGAGATGAGGCCATTCTTTTTCTTCACTTTTTTAGGCTCCTTTTGGCAAGAAAAAGGCTTTTTTTATTAGTAACCTTTCATGGAGCTGTGCTCTGCAGAGTCTTGCATGACTGCAGGAGGGATGCTTGGAGGTTGCAGGTAGTCCTGGATTTACGACCGAAATTGAGCCCCAATTGCTAAGCAAGGCAATTGTTAAGTGAGTTTTGTCCTATTTTAGGACCTTTTGGGCCACAGTTGTTAAGCGAATCACAGCAGGTGTTAAGTGAATCGTGCTGTTATTAAGCGAACCTGACCTCACCCACTGACTTTGCTTGCTGGAAGCTGGCTAGGAAGTTTACAAAAGGTGATCACATGACCCTGAGACAGTGTAACTGTCATAAGTACATGCCAGTTGCCAAGCACTGGAATTTGGATCACATGACCATATGGATGGTGCAACAGTTATAAGTGTGAGAAACAGTCATAAGTCACTTTCCCCAGGGCTGTTGTGACTTCGAGTCATTAAATTAATTTCATTGTATTTTATCAAAGGTTCTGCTGAGCTTTTTAGTGGTTGCCTGCTGAGTCAAGAGCTTTCCACTGGAAGTCGTAAAATAAAGGTGGTTCTGGACTTGCAACAGTTCATTTAGTGACTGTTCAAAGCAGGGGTGGGTTCTACTTACCTTCACCACCGGTTCTCTTCATGCACGCGCTTTGCGTGTGATCGCTACGCGCGTGATCGCATGTGCACTACAGTGTTTACCAACTGTAGTGCGGCTTAGAGGGGAAAAAAGCCCTCTGCGCATGCACAGAGCACTTACGCCTCGGAAAAAAGGAAGAAAAAAACGGTATGGGGAAAAAAATGCGGGTGGGTGGGCCCAGCTCCCGGCCGTGGAAAACCGGTTCAGTGACATCACATCATCACCACTACCGGATTGCGTGAACCGGGCCGAACCGGGAGCAACCCACCACTGGTTCAAAGTTACAACAGCACTGAAAAAAGTGACTTAGTACCATTTTTCACACTTACAACCCTTGTAGCATCCCCATGATCATGTGATCAAAATTCAGAGGCTTGGCAACTGACTCACATTTATGACGGTTGTAGCATCCTGGGATCATGTGATCACCTTTTATGGCCTTCTGATAAGTAAAGTCAATGGGGATGCAGGACCACCTTCTGCCGCAAGCATCCTCCCAGCGCCCAGTGCGCTCCCACAGGGTTGGCCTCCTCAGGGTGCCCTTAGCCAGACAATGTCGGCTGGCGGCACCCAGGGGGGAGAGCTTTCTCTGTGGGAGCCCCGACCCTGTGGAATGATGTACCCGTGGAACTTCGGACAGCCCCTCCGCTCCTTCCACCGCGATCTGAAAACGTGGCTTTTTCACCAAACAGGCTATGGCTGACCAATTTTAAATTGTTAAATTTTTAAATTATATTCAAATTGAATATATCTGCCCCTTTTTAACTTTCTTAATATTTTAATGTTGTATGTTATGTCTTAATGTATTGTGATTGGTTTATACATTTATATGTTTTTTATACGTTTTTATACTATCTATGTTTTTTATTGTGAGCCGCCCCGAGTCCTTCGGAAGAAGGGCGGCATAGAAATTTAAATAAAATAAAATAAAATAAATAAAATAAATTCACTTAACAACCAGGTTACTAACTTATCAACTGCAATGTTTCACTTAACGGTAGTAGGAAAGGTCGTAAAATGGGGCAAAGTTCACTTAACAAATGTCTCACTTAGCAACAGAAATTTTGGGGTCAATTGTGGCCGTAAGTCAAGGATTACCTGTACTTCCAAGATCCCTCCTATTGAATATGTGCTGATAATGCATGCATCAAACTTCTTCCACAGCTTCAATCATTTATGTTAACAGCTTTTAAGTCTGGAGAGAAAAATCTGGATGAAAAGAAACCAGTACTATAAAAAAAATGTTCCACTGGGAAACTGGGAGACGTAAGTAATTATGCAGCTTATGTAAAATGTTTCTTTCAGGCACTGTTCCCACGGAGGCATGCTGGTCTTTGAAAGAAGCAGTCTATGCCTTTTCTGCTTTGACTTGGGTTTTTCAACCTTAATGCCCTACCCTTGGCTTGGAGAAGCCCACAGCACCGATGGGATAAATGTAGCACAGAAGGAGAGGAAACACTTTGTGTGTAAACAGTTTCAATTGATAGCCTGGGTAAGTGGGTCAAACAGGGTAATGGTATGTGCAAATGTCCTTGGGAGATGGGGAAGAGCCGCAACTTGCAATTAGTGCAAGTTCGAATCTCACCAAGCTCAAGGTTGACTCAGCCTTCTATCCTTTTGAGGTAGGTAAACTGAGGACCCAGATTGTTGGGGGCAATAAACTGATTTTGTAAAAATGCCACTGGGGGGGGGGGGGGAAAAGCCCAAATAA
>JANHFM010009903.1:0-12273 GCA_032468115.1 Grayia smithii
GGAGAGTCAAAGTTTTCCTCCTCCATCTGTTCCCTCCCCACAGCAAGCCCCACTTAGGCAGTCTGGCCTGAGAGAGAGAAAGTGGCCCAAGGAGCTTCTGTGGATGAGGAAAGACTAAAATCTGTCTCCTTGGCCTTATTCAATACTTGTATTGAGAATTTAGGGAGTCTTAAGTTTTTGGCTGCAAAAACCTAGAGACTACTACATGTATCTCTCTAGGGCAGGGGTGTCAAACTCAAGGCCCGTGGGCCAGATCCTGCCCATTGAGTGCTTAAATCTGGCCCACAGGGCCAGCCTGGAAATATCAAAGGACCGGACTGCGGTACCTCTGCTGGCCGAAATGGGCTGCATGACCCATTTTTGGCCAGCAGTGAGGCAGGAGGCCATTGAAGGTGAAAACGAGGCACGGGGAAGCCATGTGCAGCCCCCAGGCCCCATTTTGGCCAGTAAAGTGATACAGGAGGCTGTTCAGGTTGAAAATGGGGCAGAGTTTTGGCCATCAGGGTGCTGTAGAGGCATCCATCCCATCTCCCCCCCTCACCGATCCTCCCGCTGGCCCACGAAGGAGAAGTACAATGCTGATCTCGCCCTCAAATAAATCCAGTTTGACACTCCTACTCTAGGGATATGGAAAACATGTTGATACCATGTAGTAATCATTGGGACTTTTGCAGCTGAGGTAAGATAGCCGTATAAATGTTTATTGACTGAGTTTTAAAGAAGATATTGCTGAAATGTCTTCATGGAACTAAGCTGTAACTAAGGGAAAAGGCCCATGCTCTGCAGTTTTCACTTAGATGTGGATTCAGTTTATACTATTAAAGCTTTTCCCATGCCGTGAAGCTACAGAACAGGAACAGCTCCACTATTCTCTGTATTTGTAAGATGCACATATTACATAAAATTTTTCTCTTATAATGTATTATATTGTACAATATAGAACAGTTTATAATATATTGATAGCCAGGTTGCTCTAGCGGTTAAGGCACCTGACTAGAAGTTAGGAGATTGGGAATTCTTGTTTTGCCTTATGAATGAAAACTATCTGGGTGATTTGGATCAGTTACTTACTCTTATCCTAACCCACCTCATAGATGGGGAAAATAAAAGAAAGGAGTTATTATTTATAAAAATAATAAAAAGTGGATTATAAATAAATTATAATACCACAATATCTTTAGCATCATCAAATAACAACATCTGTTTATCCCAGGTCCTCAAGAAGGACACAGTAAGTGGATGAAAAATCCAGTCTAAACGTCTCACTGACTGTAACAGACAATAATGAAGGCATGTCTTAGTTTGCTTGGCTAGGTTAAATTGTTCAATAATCCATTGTTTTGTTTCTTGGCTATCCACAGTATTGTCTGGAGTCTTTTCCAACACTAAAGTTGAAAGACATGAATATCGTACTGTGATTCATGAAAGTTCAATTTTCAGTTCTACAAAGAGTCACAGGGAATATATATTATTTTATAGATTCCTATCAAAACAATCAGATTTGGCCTTAATTTATTTTTAAACCTGACAGCTATGTTGTTTAGCTATTTGTCATACACCCTTTCGAGACTAGAGAAAGATTTTTATTTTTCATGGACAACAAAATTGTATATCGGAGCATTAGCTGTTTATGTCATTTAACTTATTCTGTTCTGACCTGTGATTATCAGATTAATGTCAGACAGAGCCAAAACATTGGCATGTAAGTTGGATCATTAGGATGATTAACTAAGAGAGAAAGCCTAGTCTGATCTATGGGTCATAAATAGTTGAGCTGGAAGAGAAAATGGATACTAGGCAGCCCTGAGATTATGAGCCAGGGATTCAGACCAATTTGGACCAATTTCCAAGCATGAGTCAATAGATGGATGGTTGTAAATTTTATTTCCAGCATTCTGCCTATTGAGCTGAGTATCTCCTCTTATTTTGGATAACTAAAATACACCTTATACAGCAGGCTCTGTTCTGCCCCCAGTTGCCAGCCTTGCAGTCTTGTACTCTTCCTTTGTTTAATGTTTTGTCTCATATAGTGGAATTGCCATCATTTCAAGACTAGGTTTTGTAAATAACTGGGTTCATTCAACAAAAGAGAGAAAACTTGAACCATATTCTGTGCCAGGATCTAGGTTTTCAGGGCTATATGGCCCTTGACCCTAGCTTCTTAATTTTGGTAATTCCTTTCGTTTTTTGAGTCTGAAGGAAACATCACATTGGGTCGTATTTTCTTACATATTTGCAAATTTCATGAATCTTGCTTTTTAAAGATTGTATGTGTGATTCTTACAATATTTTCTCTCTCTCTCTCTCTCTCTCTCTCTCTCTCTCTCACACACACACACACACACACACACATACTCCTCTGCTTCTATCATACCACCTTTAATACTTCTAAATATGTATTCCTTTAAACCACAAAACTTTATAGATTGTACCATCATTATTGAAGAGAGTACTTTATTTCAGCATGACAGTTCTGACATAGAGTTTTTATTATTGTATAATTATTTAAGTACTGCACAGAACCCAGGAAACTCCTTACAAACAATAGGCAGATAAACAACTACAGAGCTTTTGTAAGTATAGATTTTTCCTATTCATAATCTGGTTCATCTCTGCTGTTTTCAGAATTCATTTGCTTTAATAAATCCATCCCAGTGCTATGCCATGAATGCCTACTCAGAATTCATTGTTCCCAAGTGATATGCATAGGATTACAGGTTAAATAATACTGCTTGTACAGATATTATTAATTGTACTTTTATATACTTTAGTTTAAGCAGTTAAATTTGTGGCATTTCAGTTTGGACTTTTGCCCAATGGTTATTTTCAAAATATAGGTGATAGGGAGGAACTGTGGATTATTTCTAAATATGTGAGCCTTGAGGAGGATGCTTCAAGAGGGATGCTTCTTCTGCCCAGATATATTTTTATCTTTACTGATACAGTTAATTTAACTACATGGTTTGGGACTGAATAATGCTGTAAATTAAGCTGTGTTTTTCCTAGAATTAAACAATAGTAAACTGTACTCTTGGTGACTATTATGATAAAATAGTTACATGTTATTTCTTGTTGTTAAAAAGTTCCTTTTTTTAAGACTGAATGTATTCCCATATGCAAAGGCAGGCAAGAAATAGGCACTTACTAATAATAGTTTATTACATTCATTTTTAACTCCAGTTCTTAGGTATTATATCCCTTGCCCAACAATTGCTGGCAGAGAAAATGCATCAGATAAAACTCAGTAAGGTACAATAAAAAGTTCAAAATGCAGAGATAAAAGAGCAACATGGAGGAAAAAGGTACTGCTTAAAATTAATTCAATAAAGGAGGAAAATTATGTAACCTCATCTTAAGATGGTTACTAGGAAGGGAGTTCACAGATGTTTCTAGGGTTTATGTCTAAAGTAAATGAACATCAACTTGAAGATGCTGTATTGTAATGCTGTGTAGTAATGCTTTATTTAAGGGACACGGTGGCTCAGTGGCTAAGACGCTGAGCTTGTCAATCTAAAGGTCGGCAGTTCAGCGGTTCGAATCCCTAGTGCCGTGTAACCAGTGGTGGGTTGCTCCCGGTTCAGGCCAGTTTGCGCGATCCGGTAGCGGTGACGCTGTGACGTCACCGAACCAGTTCTCCGCAACCAGGAGCTGGGCCCACCCTCGCGCCCATACTTACGGTTCTTTGCCGAACGCACGCTTTGCGCATGCACAGAATGCTTTTTTCGAGGTTTTTTCCCCTAAAAAAGTTACTGCGCATGCACGGAGCACGTGCTCGGTGCACGTGCGAGCGAAGCGAGCGCCCATGCCGATCACGCGCAAAGCGTATGCATCATCAGAACCAGTAGTAAAAGTAAGTTAGAACCCATTCCTGCGTGTAACGGGGTAAGCTCCTATTCCTTGTCCCAGTTTCTGCCAACCTAGCAGAAAACAAGTAAGTCAGGAATGACTAGCACTATGTGTGAGGGGGACCTTTACCTAATGCTTTATTTACTAAGGTTTTAACTGCAGATTTGAGCAGGACTGTGTCTCTAGTAAACATGATAGAAATAATTCTCCTTGTCTTCTGTGGGGCTTATAGGGGTGTGCTTTAGATTATACTGTAGTCTGATAACCAAAGCCTAGTCCTAAGTATATGTTTGTTAACTTCTGCATCCCTGTCTTTTAATAAAACTTTGCTTCCTAGAGAGCTAGCAAGGTGTTTGTAGAATGAAAGAAGAAAGGATGAAAGCAGAATTGTGCTGGTCTGATGCAAGATCCTCCATTTTTGTACATGCAGGTCTGGAAAGGGAAAAGTTGTGTTATCCTATTAGACCATTGCTTTTGGCATTTTGATTAAAACTGATGCCTGCAAACATTTGAAAAAGAGGCAAGATTAGGCAATCCATATCAGCGTGTAGTTCATTTATGAGAAGAATCACACGAGAAGGAATGGGTGTTTTATGAAGAATAATATGCACTCATCTCTGATTTGAAACAAAATAAAATTTTAATAAAACTGTTTTATTGCAAGGAATTACTCCCTATAATACAGATAGTTTCAACTTCTACAAAGAAATCAATTTCCTCACATGCTCTTTTCTAAGTAGCATTATTTATTCATGCAACTTTCAGCACTATCCAATTAGTCTGTTTAGCTTTTTGATTCTATGTCTGATCTCTGTAACTCATATAACAGCATTTGAGGATGCATTGCTTCTTTTAGAAAAATCTTACAACTGCAAAATAGATGCTGTACTTAGAATTCTTTAAGTTCTGGTGAAGTCCAATGCCAGATAATCTATATTGTACTATAACTATTGTACCTGATTATTTGTAACCTTCAATTAGGCAAAACAGTACATCATAGGGCAATAATTTTTGAATCAACATATCTGAAATGGGATATGTGGGACCATAATTCTTGTGCAATTGAAATTTGACAAAACTATGGCTTCTTCAGCATCACTACACATTCTGACTGCACATTTCCTAGATACCTGTAGTTGTGGGGCAAAAGGGAAGAGAGGAGAGGTGTATCCCCATCTTCTTTCCTGCCTTCCAGTGACATCTAAATCGAGTTGACTGGTGGCAAGGCCTTATGACCAAGGTAGGATTGACTGGGGACTACTAGATGTCAATGGGTCAGCCCTTTTTTGGAATGGGGAGTGGGGGTGCAGTTTTCTGTATAGTTCCTCACTTCCTAATTCCCCCTCTCTTCAGCAAAATGGCAGAATGTGAGTTAGCTGAAGAGGAAGAGTGATTTTTAATGCTTCCTGTCAGCTTCCGATATAGAGTCAGTGAGGAAGTTGGCAGGTAGTCATAAGTCACTACCAGTCTCATTGCTTTTTTGTCTGCCCATAATCATTCTGTTTTTCTGTTTAGATAAGAAAATATCTGTGAAAGAATGGGTTAATAAGTCATTTAGAACAGGACTCCCTGATGGGGAATACATTTTGAGATCCAGTTTCATCAACTTTAAAATGAACATTTTGTTATTACTCAACTCAATATTTAAGGATATGATTTTTCTCAATACCATCATATTGGTGATCATGTTCTTCTATTGTGGTACCTCCTTCATTCCTGATTTCTGGAATCCCTTCCAGAAATGTTGAATTATAAAACACTTACTACTGCAGCGTTTAAAACTATACCAAGTATATCATGTCTTATACAGAGGCACATCCTCCTACCCTCAAAATGACGCTATAGAGCACTGCACACCAAAACAACTAGACACAAGAACAGGTTTTTCTTGAACGCCATCACTCTGCTAAACAAATAATTCCCTCAGCACTGTCAAACTATTTACTAAATCTGCACTACTATTAATATTCTCATTGTTCCTATCACCCATTTCCTTCCACTAATGACTGTATGACTATAACTTTGTTGTTGTATCCTTACAATTTATATTCACTGTTTCCTAATATGATTTGATTGCTTAGTTGTACCCTATGACTATCATTAAGTGTTATACCTTATGATTCTTGATAAATGTATCTTTTCTTTTATGTACACTGGGAGCATATGCACCAAGGCAAATTCCTTGTGTGTCTAATCACACGGCCAATAAAATTCTATTCTGTTCTGTATGGTTTTTTTAATCTAGTGATGTGTAATCCTAATCTGCATCGCACAGATGGTATTTAACTATAGCCCAGCAACAACAGTCAGTGTTGTGTCTCCGGCCCCCGAGCAGGCCCTACCCTTGGAGGAGGAATCCGAGGATGAAGAAGAGAAACTAGCAAGGCGTCCTTTTCCAGGACCCTCCTCTCTAGTAAGGCGTCCTTCTACAGGACCCTCCTCTCTAGTAAGGCCTCCTTCTCCGTCAGCAGCCCAACAAGAGCAGACTGTTGTCAGCCAAGCTTGGGGGAGCCAGAACAGCAGTGGAGAGTAATAGCAGAGGAGAGGAATCATGGCTAAATCCGAGGGAGAGACAGAGGGCTAGACGTTTGCAACAGGGTAGGAGGGGCCGGGAGTAATTGGTTCAATGATTGGGCCACAACCCACAAGGTATAAAAAGGGGTGTGGCTGCACCAGGAATTGGTTTGAGCAACCAATTGCTCAAACTTTGCGAATAATTTTGGTTCTCTGTTTTGGATCGCGAAACATCTGTTGGAATATTCATTCGATTTGGATTCTGGTGGGTGATAACCCTTTTGTGCATATATTTCTGTTGATGTGGGAGAATTCCCTTTCAGACTGGTTGGATGTTTGCCGGGACATTTCTCATGTATTTGGATTTCTTATTTTGTGGTTGACTGCCAAGTCATAATTATAAAGACTATTTTGAAAGGATTAACCCTTGTAGATTTACATTTGTGTATTTGTCTGCTTTACTAAAAGGGGGAAACAGAACACATCACCTTGTGGGCACCAGCAGCCATTTTAGAGCCACCCCGACCACACGGAATGATGGCAGTGCAACAGTCTCCAGCACCAGCACTGTTCGACCCAAAGATGGAAGAATGGCATGTCTACATGAGCAGATTCCGGCAATTCTTGGAAGCAAATAACTACCAAGATTTACTGGAGAACCGCAAAAGAGCCTTATTCCTCACCTACTGTGGTACAAAGGTGTACAAAATGGTGATAACATTGATCTCACCAGCAGATATGGAGTTGACCACGCTGCAGAATACCCTCAGAGAACACAACGCACCTGCGGCAACACCTCTGGTAAGCCAAAATGAATTTTACCACTGCCGCCAACTAGAAGGTGAAATGGTAAATGATTTCATAGCTACCCTTTGGGAAATTGCCTCCAGATGTGATTTTTCAAGTCCATAGGAAATGATGTGAGGTCATTTTGGGCATGAGGGACCTAGTTCTGCAAAAGAAGCTGTTCATGAGATGAACAGAAGCTGTTCATGAGATGAACCATCACTTTGTCAACCAGCTGTCGAAGAAGCTAAGGCCACCGAATCCTCTGACAATTCAGCAGCCAACCTATGAAGGACAAACCATCCACCTCACCCACTGGGGACCTGAACCATCCACAGAGGGCTCCGAATCAGAGTGCGACCCAGGAGACGATGATGGCTCCATACACTGGGTGTTCAGAGAAAAATGGCCAGCAACCAGACATACTGGTCTCAGACAATGGCCCACAACTGACAGCTAAACCCATGGAAGTCTTCCTAGTGGAACTGGGCATCAGACATGTCTTGGTGGCACCCTATAGCCCAGCTGTCAAGCGTGCAGTAATGCTCACCACTGGAGTGGGGACGAATGACCAGAGCCAGGTCGAGCTGCAGGAAGCCTGGACGGAAGAAGAAACTCACATTGGGTGATGGTGGTGGGTTAGGGCCACAGAGAGCGTCTAGCACGAGGGCCATGGGAAACACGGTGGTAGAAGGATTGGCAGGGGGACGGATCGCCCGATGATGTTGATATGACATGCCGCACACCAGCTGGTGAGTGGCGTGCCAAATTCAAATGTGCAAAAGCCGGCTAGGATAAAATGGCGCAGAGAGGCAGCTGCTCTCAGCACTGACTTCGCAACTGCTTGAGTTCCAGCTAGATCGACTGCAGAATGCTGCAGGAAGACAAATAAAGTGTTTGGACTCTCAATCTTGGCTACTTTACTTTGTGCTGGTTGTTGCCTCGCTATGAAGCCTGTCGGCGGCAGGGAAGCCATGACCAGCTGGGAATGGACAAGCTGAAAGAATGGTGAGGCTAACCAAAGAAACCCTCACCAGGATGGACCCAGGGGACTGGCAAGTTAAGATTGACAAGTTCTTATTGGCACAACACATCATACCATGTGCCACAACAAACAGAAGCCCTGCTGAACTTTTAATGGGTCAGAAACTGAGATCACAACTGGATAGACTGCACCCCCAATACTGTCTAGAAACACATTTGGACTCTGCCCATCAACACAGAACATTCAAACAGGGACACCCGGTGTTCGCGCTGAACCACACCGGTCACCCAAGGTAGGTAAGAGGACAAATCATGGGAGTCACAGGTCCCATATCCTACTGAATCGAACTGGAAAATGGCCAGGTCTGGGGAAAGCACATCAACCAGCTTCGCTGGTGGTAGGGAGATATCAGGATCCAGGAGCCCAAAGCCACACCAGACCCGAGGGAACCCGGAGGACCAGATGAGGAAGCCCATCCATCCACCCCAGAACCCACAGACGGAGAACCGGTCCTGCCACTAAGCTGCCAAGACTTCCTATGCTCAAGCCCAGGGGGAAAACACATCGACTTATCTGTTTCCAGCTGAGTCCAGTGAAGAAACCCAGTTCAGGGAGTCAGAGGCATGAGTGCAGATGTCCAGCAAAGTAATCCAATCAATGAATCCAGATGTACAGCAATGTAATCCAGTCCAGGGAGCCGGAGACGCAAGGCCCAAAGCAGCGCCCTCTACGGCAGAGTTCCAGGAGGTTCCAAACCAGGGAGCTGGAGGAGCCACAGGTCCGTCCACTTCAGGCAAAGTCTCCGGAATGACTGAACTGCACAGGTCCAGTAGGACTATATGGTGCCCCATGCCTACCTGCGTGACTACGTCACTTTTGTCAATCGTTAATTGGACAATGCTCATTCTAGGAGGGGAGGGATGTTACGTACTGGTAAGACCCCTTCTTTTGCATGCCCGCTTCTGATTGGCTAATCAAGTGGTGGGAAATTTAAACACCTGTCATTGGCTGGCTAGTCTGCTGGAGCTCTTTAAAAGTCAAACCCCGGCAGCCTGCCGGCTGATTTGTTACTGTAGCAGTTTGGAAATAAAGTGCTGAATGGACTGTCATTTGCTGCCTCTTCTTTCCCTGCACCAAATCTAACAATTACTATATAGTATTACAGTTTCATAGTTAACCTGGAATCAATTCAGAGGAAAATCCCCCTTAAGAGGATTCTGAGATCCTGGCCTTAATGACTTAGGTATGAATAAGAATAATAATTTATTTAGGTAAACCTAGGATAGCATTTTCCACCTACTACTGATAATCACCTTGACAAATCATGATTTTAGCTATTTTCTTCTAAAATTGTGAAGATTACTCATATCCATCTTACTTTATTCCAGCCATATGTGTATTTTCATTTCTCTCTAAACCTATTGATCTTATTCCATGGATCCTTTACTTTTTTGCAGTGTTTGAATCCACCTAGTTTAGTAAATAGTTCAGAAGTTCATTTTTATAAAAAGTTGTGTCATCCTGGAATCTCTTCGGACATGTATTTAAGTTTGCTTTTGTAATGGTGATGTTGCTGGACTTCCTCCAGTGGAGTAAAGTGTTATTTTGTTACTATAGGAATCATAGATTATTGCTTTCTGTTTTGTTTATGGAAGAAAGTTTAGGTTTGTCTTCTTTCAGGTTTCAAACTCACACTCTGGTTGCTAGGTGAGAATATCAATTTACTCAAGGCTGAGCAGATTACAAGAGACAAGGGATGGAATGTAAATTAACCCAGTCTCTTAAAAAGAAAGCTTGCTTGGTGGTTTCTCTTTCAAAAGGAGTACACAGAAGAGTAGTCAAAATCAAGTTCGAAGTTCAGAGACCCCAATCAGGTTTGTCAGCCAATCCGATGAAGAAGCTTCAGGAGCAGGAGTCACAGGAATGACAAAGCAACAAATCAGATGATTATTTCCAGCAGAGAAATGAGAGTCCAGGGTTGCCTCATATCAAACTGCAGCCAGCTGTCTTTAAGTAATAAAGTTACTCTTTTGCTTAGAAAGGAGGCTCACTAAGCATCTTTAGCAATAGCACTTAGACTTATATACCGCTTCATAGTGCTTTACATCTTTCTCTCCCTAAGCAGTTTACAAAGCCAGCATATTTCCCACAACAATCTGGGTCTTGATTTTACCAACGTTGGAAGGATGGAAGTCTGAGTCAGCTTTGACCAAGTCAGAATCAAACTCTGGCAGTTGGCAGAATTAGCCTACAATATAGCATTCTAACCACTGCACCACAGCAGCTCAGATCTTTGCTTTGTTCCATAGTCTATTCTCTGAGTAGACTGCGTACCATTCTCTGACTGCTTCTTCTGGTTCTTATGTTCCATCAGCCTTAGGTGATTCCTGGTGTAATGTTTCCTGATGCTGACATTCCAGTAATTCATCTGAAGCAGCTTCTACAGAGGCAGCCTGGGTCCTGGGCCATAACAATATTAAATATTGATTACAAACAAGCCCTTTTTATGTGCCAGTGTTTCATATTTTGGGTCAAATCAACTTTTTCTCTTCCAAATCATGATCATCTTTATTACCAATTCTTTCATTAATGGAACTTTAATCAGAGGATAGAATTCTACTGTCAAAAATGATATTTTTACAGATAATCAACAAGTTTATATTCCTAAACTTACTTCACAAAGATATAAAATATTTGATATATTTCCTACTCATTATATAAATTGGAATAAATAATTATTTAAGTCACTGGATTAAAATAAAACATATATTAGGGATTGATTTTTGTCTTAGTAAATAAGGAATATTTAATTTTCTAAAATTCATTTTGATATTTGATAAACAGTAATATAAATGTAATTAAGGTGAATTTAAAGTTGATTTACATTTTGAGAATCATTATTTCATTTATTCTATTATATTATTTTTAATACATTAACAGGATTTTGAGTATATTTCTTTAATAAAAACGTAGTACAACATCTTCATTGCACACAGTATAATATCCTTTTGGAACAAGTAGATTTAATTTTGTAAATATTTTAAGATTACCACTGGGTCTTTATTTTAACTTTGGTAATTGTCTAGAATAATAATGTTTAAAATTGAGTTTTTCTTGAGACCAAAAAGAGTTTCTATTTCACTATACAGACCTGCTGGCAAATATTAGGATTTTTCATGAATTAATACAATGCTTAATACTATAAGAAACATTTGGAAAATATTGGGTTTCTTTTGCCTGCAAAAAACATTACAGAATTTAAAACATAAATCTATGTTTTAGGTAATCTGATTTATTTGGAGCCACTCAGAAGTTGTTTTTTAAAAAAACTTTTGCCATTTTAAAAAAATGCTATCTACTTTGGAGCACTTCCTGGCAGTTTATTCAATTTATAGAATTTGATTGTGAATGTTTATAAAAAATTCCTAGGGAATGTCAATTTATATATTTCCTGTACCAGATTTTGCTTATGTCAGACTATCTCAGGTATTCATTTCTGTGTGCTAGTTAGGAAATAGTGTATAACCCCAGTATTATGCATAATGAAGGCATGGCCAAAAATATTTCTTGATTTTCTTACTCTCCTTTTACTTTTTTATATAATAATATTGGAACATATACTTTTTAGTATTATTATTCATGCCTTGTGATGTATAATATTCTGGGAAGAGAATCTTGGCTTCCTTCATAGAAGAACATTGCCAATGTGTAGTCTGCCTGGAATAGCACATTTTCTTCTATGATTTTCTTTTAAACTGCTGGCCCAATCTCATCTCATCAGTTTTGCAGATCATCATTTCAAATATTCAGTGTTACCACTTTATTATTTCAAACTGAAAAGATGCATATATTTTAATTTGCCTTTAAAAAGTTCGGGTGATTTTTTTATTGGTTAAGTGTATCACTCTTGGTAGGGAGGAAAATATGGTACAATTTTTTTTCAGTGATGACCAACTTATTGGAAGAAATCATTTTACTTTGACAAATAACAGTAAAGCACTGGACTCTGTGTAAAGAATAGCCAGTTATATAGCAAAGCCAGTTTCCTGCTTTGGCAGGGGTTGGAGCAGGGGTGAAATCCAGCAGGTTCTGACAGGTTCTGGAGAACCAGTAGCGGAAATTTTGAGCAGTTCAGAGAACTG
>JANHFM010009904.1:7631-18268 GCA_032468115.1 Grayia smithii
CTTGGCGAGTGTGGTTAGATAAAAGAATGCTCTCTAGCATAATAATAAAAATGGAGATAATTAAGTCTTGTATGATTGTTTTTTCAAAATTAGCAGCTTTAAGATGGGTAGACTTCTCCCATGCTACTTGTCCTGCCAGTGTTGGTGGAGGATGCGTTCTTATCTATTTTAGTGTTAGTTTTATTTTTTTTGTAGTCTCTTGGCTGGTTTGTCTGAATGCTTAGTTTCTAGAAATTCTCTAGCATTTTTGGATTTGGCTTGATCTGGATTGCTTATGAGATTTCCCAGTTGAAACTATGGTTGAATCTGTTCATAGTTGTGAGATTAAGGAGCTTTCAGTGTGTCTTCTGATTGCTAGTTTGTGTTCATGGATGCACTCTGGTACACTCAGCCTACATCCAGATAAGCAGGGATTGACACCAGTCAAATAATAAAGCAGAAAACAATACCCTAATTAAGAAAAGACCAAGGAGAAAGCCAACCCTCATTAATACTGGCAGGGCAAGCTGCTGTATATAAATGGACAGGCTCCATACTCGCTACCATTAATTACATTAAATGCAATTGTTTTATCAGGAAAACATTATTTGTTATCTTAGCATAAATGATGGGAAATTTCAGCCTCAAGTTTATTTGGATCTAATTTCTGGATAGCTATGGCTCCAAGCTCATTGAACCTTGATTCTATTTACCATGAAATGTTTGTGGTTTACTTTACTTGCCTACTGATTAGTCATTTCTATTAATATACCCAATACAGTGGCCTTGTAAAACTGTGGAGTGCTCTATCATTGCTTGGTTCATACCAGAACAGAAAATGTGCCTTTAGGGTGATACAGGTAAGAATTGGGAAATCATCAGTTGAAAGCTTTATTTGTTCAATAAAATTATTGCACTGGCACTTTTAGATCTTATATTGAAGATGGGCAACTCATAGACTATATTCACATGCACTTCTTATCCTGTGCTTTCCTTAAAGTATTATAGTTGACTTTCATTGTGTGTGAGTGTATGTTGGATATTCTGTGTTTTATTGCTTTATATTTTTTTCAGTAATTTTTTTAACCTATTCAGAGAATTCATTGTATGGATAAAAAACAGGATAAATACGTTTTTCTAAGGGTGTGTTTAGTTTACTGTCTGCTGCTTTCCTGTTGATTGCTTTATTGTATTACTATTTATTTTTGGGGGGGAGAATAATTTCATCCCAGCTTGTTCTGCTCAGAGTACAAATAACCTGTTGCTCTTAGCAACTTAATATTTCTTGAATATATAAGCCGACCTGGCTATGGCTGTTTCTTTTCTCAGGACTTCAGGGTGACACCACCATTATTTATGGCATCATTTCCTTTCATCTCATTCTACTTGAAATGCTTGAGTTCAGCCACTTAACCATCCTGTCCTAGGCTTGCAGTTATTAAATTTGGTCTCCGAGGAAATTAATCAACTGCCATTTATTTGCTTGAAGCTGCCTGAATGTTCTTTTATGCAAAAGGAATTGATTTTGTGCTTCTATTTGAATTTTTTCCCCCTTTCTCTCTAGACTTCTTCATTTCTTCTTGCGTTAGCTGGGAACAGCAGAGAAATGGTGCTAGATTAATTATTCAGTTGATTATGGTTTGTATAACACTATGATGCTGATGGCATTGCCCAAATGCAATTTTTTTTGTGTGAGACTTTGGAGAATATTTTCCACAAAGCCAAACATATCCATGCCATTCTTCACTCAACACCGTGTTCGATTTTTACACATAAAAGTTGGAGACAAAGCTGAAATAATTAAGAAGTTCACATCAAAGGATATTGTTATCTTTTCGGAATTAACAGGGGATACTAACCCATTACACGTGGATGAAGAATATGCAAAGCAATCAAGGTTTGGGAGAACAGTTGTACATGGTGTTTTGATCAATGGACTTATTTCAGCTGTCCTAGGTACGAAAATGCCTGGGCCTGGATGTATCTTCCTTTCTCAGGAAATTAATTTTCCATCTCCTTTATATGTTGGAGAAGAGGTCTTGGCTTCAGCAGAAGTGAAGAAATTGAAGAGATGTCTTGCTTATGTTGCAGTGTCATGTACAGTTGTCCAAAGTGGCAAAACTGTCATGGAGGGTATTGTTAAAGTTGTAGTGCCTGACGATCACAAACCTGTGACCTGATTGTATAGTGTGTCCTATTGGTAGCTGAGATGTACTGTTAGCTGTAATCAAATACCTAACACTATGAGGAATTTGAAAGAGTTTAATTCCAACAGTCATTTTGATGTTGATCTGATTTAAAGATTTATTTGCCTTTTCTCAATGTGACTGAGATAGAATGAGAGCTTCAGAAGAATGCTGAGGTAAAAATCAGTATCTGAAATATCTTTGAGTTGTTTACTTTGGATTTATATATTGAACAGATTTAGGGATTGTCATGTTGGGTTTGACCAGTTACCCGATTAGCTCTGCATTTTATCAATAAATAATAACTAGGCAGGTAATAGTTTTATTGCTTAGGCAGTTGGTGCAATCCATCCTCTTATCATTAACTAGAAGTACATTGTAGATCTGTCCTCTTCTTCCTCCCACAAATGTCATTTGTATAAATATGTTTGATATAGTATAAACTGACAAATAAGATTAAGAACTTGTTATTTCCTCAAATTCTTTTCCTGAAAAAAAAAATCAATACAAGCCTGGTATTCTCCTTGCACAAAGTAACACTTGACTTCTCTGGAATGTTAATCTCAACTACAACTCTTTTTTCTTTCTTCTGTTTTAACTTTCCCAACTGATAAAAAAACTTGTATTGTTGTTCTTAATGATCTGGGTAATTATATTAATGTAATTATACTGTGGCTACTGTTTGCAATCCTTCCACAATACATCTTGGTGGGAAAAAACTTAAGAATAAACCAAAAGCAATTGGAGAAGCCCAAACCAGTTTTCTTCATTAAACTATAAAATTATAGTGGCCACTGAGCTCCCAGCCAACAAGGTCTTCAAGGGTGCAGATCGAAGACAGCAGGGGTCCCCCAAACGTTTTAGTACTGTGGATTGGTGGCAGCTCTGTGTGTGTGTGTGTGTTTGTGTGTGTGTGAATGAATGGCTTCACGCACTCAACCTAAGTCCCACGCATTCTCAAATGTAGCTTCGCATGCTTGCCTGCCACTTTGGCAGCCCAGTTCCCAATAGGCCACAGCCTGGGGATTGGGGACCCCAACACAGAGTTCACAGAGAGTCAGATAGGCACTAGCTTGATCTTATCACAGAAATAATTGACACTGAAAAGAAGCACAGATGAGGTTCTCTGGCATCTTCCTGTCTGGTTTAAGAATATCCTGTATTGCTAGGCATTTAGCTTCAGAATAACAGATTGCATTTTAACTGCCATTTATTGTTTAAAAAAAGTATCCCTCATAATACCAGGACAGGAAAAACAGAGCATTTTTAATAATATCCTTGAGAGTTGAGATGTAAAAACATCCAGGTTCTATATCAAAGCTATTTATGATTCAGGGAGAACATGTACCTAAGGGAGTTAAATGGAAAAGGTAACAGTTAAGTTTATTGTGGCTGTCCTGTATCAGCAGACATAAAAGTAATAAGAGGCTGAACTTTAGTGTTGTAGAAGACTCCTGAGAATATAATGGATAGCTAAGAAACAAATTGATAAGGCATCAAACAAGGCTTTACTATAGGTACAAATTACTTCAGACACATGCAAGAAGAGCCAGCTCTCAGGGAAGGCTCTTCTGCTAAGAAATATAGAAGAGCATGACCAGCACCAAGGTGGATGGACTCAGTTACAGTGGCAATGAGTGTACCATAGGAAAATCAGAAGGACCAGATCATCATGGAGAAAATCTATCTAGGTCAGGGGTGTCAAACTTGCGGCCTGCGGGCCAGATGCGTCATGTGCTGGCCACGCCCACACCTGGTTTAGCGAAGGAAAAAAGCTGTGATACGACACGTGATGACACTGTGATGATGTGAGTTTGACACCCCTGATCTAGGTGGTTGCTAAGAGCAAACAGTTTGATGCTATAATCAATACACAAGATCCAGTTTGATGCAGTGATTAAAGCTCCAGGCAAGAAACCAGAAGGCCTTGAATCCTAGTTCTGCCTTCGATACAAAAGCCCGTTGGCCAGCTTTGGGCCAGTCAGTTTGTGTCCTAGGGTGGAGGGACTGAGGGCAAGCAGCTTATGAAAATCTTGCCAAGAAAACTGCATGAGGAGGCAACACTGAATTAAAGGTATATGCACCCCCCCCAATACCTGCCTTGGAATTAATATGAATAAATGTACAGAAACATCACTTATATGTATATTGCATGCTAACATCACACCACATACATATTGATAGGATAGATATCACAAAAGTGGATTGTCACAAAATGCCAATTCAATATGTGGTAGCTATGAGAAAAAAAAATCCATGCCAGCGATCATTAGGAAAGCAGTTGAAAATAAAAATGTCAACCCTATACAAATCTATGCAATGCACACAGCTGGTTTGTGTACAGGACTAGTTCCCCTGCTTGAAAAAGGTGATATAAAGCTGAAAGAACTGTAAAAGAGAGCAGCTAAAATAACCATGGGTCTTCAGCACAAAAAGGCTAGAATATTTTGGCTTCTTTAGTTTGGAAAAAGGGAGATGGGGCATGATTGAGGCATATAAAATCATGCATGACATACAGTATTTTGAGAAATGCTTTTCTTCTCTACTAACAGTAAAAGCCAGCCAGTGAAACCAGTGAAGTAGTGAAGGAGATTTTTTGTTTTTTAAAAAAAGAAAGCAATTCTTCATGCAGCACATTACTAACCCGTGGAACATACTGTATTTATAAGTAATGACCAGAACTTGGATAGCTTTAAAAAAAAGTATAGGTAAATGAATGGAGAACAAATCCATCAAGCTCTTATTGGTCTCAACAATTCAATGCTGCCATCCAGTTGGGGGCAGCATGTCTCTGAATACCAACTGCAAGGAAAGTGGTTTTTTTTTTCTATGTCTTTTTCTCCTGCTTGTGGAATTCGTTGTTCATGTGCAAAACCACATACTAGACAAGACTGATGCATCAGGTCTGTTCTTAGGTTAGCGAATAATACATTTCAGGCTTGCAGCATCAAGAACTTTTGAGATCCACTGTTGGAGCCATGATGGTAGCTCAGGGAACAAAACTGGGTCTCTTAAAAAGAGATATAATATCGAGCAATTTTTCTATCTTTTGGTACAATTGTCAGGCAGGCAACAGCACAAAGTGCAACAATTGCATAGGTTTATTGAATCAAACCTTGAATGTAATTGCCCTTTTACTAAATGTCTCGATTCCAGTCCAAGTACCATACATGTTACTGATCACCTAACCTAAGCAGAGTGGTTATCTAAATAAACATTTACCAAAACTTGTCTTGCAGATCCTTGATTCTAGAAAGCACACTACAACTTATAACACCTCTCTCTCGCTCTCCTACTTTAGTGTGTTGGACTCTGATCAATTTATTTCCTTCAATCTTGTCATTGTTACAATTAAAACCAAGTCAGGCAGTAGTCTAGTGTGGGTATTATGGAAACTCACATATTGACTCTCGATACTTTTATTACTCTCTAATACTTTGAAAGTCTCATAGCATATTGTTTTGTCCACTCTAGTGTGCTTTTCTCTTTCCACTTGTCTGTGCAATTAGATGGAGTATATATACTTTCTTAGACTAGATAGTCATCATAATATTCCTTAATGCTCAATATCATGGTTAACTCAGCCTTCCATCCTTCTGAGGTCAGTAAAACGAGGAACCAGACTGTTGGGGCAATATGTTGACATTATAAACCGCTTAGAATGGGCTGTAAAGGACTATGGAGCGGTATATAAGCAATATCATTAGGAACTTCCTTATTTGCATGTGTGAAAGAGAAGAACAAGTGTAGTAACACAAATGGGTGTGTCTGCAGCTGAAAAGTCAGAAGCTATATAGTCAGATGATTTATTTATAAAGCTATTATAACTTCATATTTTCTGTAGTTTCTGTAGACAAGAGAAACAATGCAAGACACTTAAACAGCTGTAAATGTGAAAATATTAATGAGTTCATTAGGTAAGAGGTAGAACACTATATTTAGTTCTGTGGTATTTCATCTTCATAGGATTTTTAATATTCCCTAGAGACAGTAGCCAGGTAACAAATGAGGATTAATTAAGGCACAGTGAAATTGCTGTTTCCAGGGGTTTTTACTCATTTTGGGTATCTCAATTACATATATATTAAGATGATAAAGAAGGATACGTATCTTGGTTTACAAACTTTACATGACCTTGTGTGTACAGTAAATGAGCCTGTATATTGCACAAGTTTCGGTATATGGTACATTTGTCTTGCCTGCAGTGTGAAAAACAGCCCCTAACTACCTACAACTATGAGCACCTATGGAACATACTCACATATCATTAATATATGTCTAATGTTTAGATCACGAGAAAAAACTACTAGTAAGACTTGTTCCTGGCATAACTTCAAAAACCCTGAAGACAAATCCAGGCTGTGTGTTGTTTCCACCCTAATGCATATTTCTTTATTAACTTTCTATACAGTCACAATCATAAGTTTCTTGGTAACACAAACACATACATCCGTGGTTTAAAAACTATCCATAGCTCAATTAAAAATAATAGAACCCCCCATTAACATTCAGTCTGAAAACTGTGTAAAAAGGGGAAAATATTCACAAAACAATATGTTCTCATAATTAAGAAAGATCTCTACCTTGGATTAGCAGTATTGGGATAAACTAAATTTCCAGGTGAAGGGTGCTCTGTAGCACAGTGGCATAATGGAAAAATGTCACACAAGTGAAGAAACATGCACATTCTTTCCTGAGCCTGCAAACAGGTTGATTTTGGTTAGAGGAAATGCATTTAGACCTCCCCAATCCACAAAGAGTTTTCAATCTCTCTTCCACTCAATTTAGGAAGGTTGGAAGTATAAATAATCGTTGAATAGGATTAAAGTTCCATTGGATTCTACCATGGTGGATTGTTGCCTCTATCATTCAGGAAATGGAGGACAGCAAAGAAGTTAAACGAATTAGGAAAAGTTTTTTAAAAAATCAGATTATTATATATCACAAAGGGAGATGTTAGTTGCTGTTAAGCATTTAAGACCTGTTCATGCAGGAAGCATGGCAAGAAAGATGATTCTGGCTAACATTAAGAGACAATACTTAAAACAGAACGAGCTGTTTTCTATAGTTGAAGGTATTTGAAGAGAGTGAACAATTATTCTTCAAGTATATTGTAATAGCACTCTATATTATCAAGTAGATAATCTTGGATCAATTCCAGCAGACCTGTTCCAGCAGACCTCTTAAACCTCTCCTGGACTCATCAAATACTAGCAAAGTTTGTTTTTGTTTTCAATTCATTACAAGCATATTAAATTGTGTAAGTTTTTTTTAAAAAAACTATACAAAAAAGTATACAACTTTGGACAACAATGAGAATAGCACAAAGTTTTGTCTAATTTACTATTTGCTTTTTTAAAATAAGTATTTAATCAAGAGGTGCTATACTTGAACTACTAAAGTTTCACTTTCCTTTCTCTTAGTCTTTACTATCTCAGTTTTGTTTCTCTAGGAAACGGTTAATTCACAGCCTCGTAGGCTACAATAAAAACATTGTCCAAAGAATAAACCAATGTGAGACACACCTGCACTATAATTAACAAAAGCATTGTGTGTAGAAAGATGATCTTTGTCCAATTTTTACAGATCACTGCTTTTATTTTAAAAGCCCTATATAATTTCTGAATAAGATACGTAGTATTATGACGTTATATTCCCCCATTTTAAAACTTTTCCTTGTACATATCACTAAAGATAAATGTCAAATTTTCATGGAATGTTATTTCAAACCTGGCTTAGGACAGTCTTTGCTGGCAAAACCTGATTTATTTGCTTAAACACGCTATTAGTCTCCTTAAACATTTCAGGAATTGTTTCCTCTTACAAGTACAGCATTGAACATTTATGAAATGTGTTCTTTCCTATACTGATGTTTCTAAATATTTTCCTTCATTAGCCCCATGTTCCAAAATGATGCAATTTATAAGCAGCATGTAAACATGTTTCTCAAACTTGGCAACATTAAGATGTGTGGACTTTAATTCCTAAAATTCCCAAGCCAACATACTGGTTGGGAAATTCTGGGGATTGACTATCATACACCTTAACTTCACCTAAATCGAGAAACACTGAATAAAAGACTGTTACCTTAGGTTAGGTGAATAAATTGTCATATATTTTCTCAAATATACTGATCTCCGGGGCAACAACACCCAGGAACGATGAACCAACATCAAAATCAAAATGTTTCTGGGAATTTAAAACTGAGCCAGGCCAACATTTCAAATTGCCCACTCAGTTGCTTTCCTCTCACCTGCACCATTCACCCTCATTTTCCTTAGCCGTCTTTCCTTCACCCTTTGTAACTTTCCAAGATATAGTCGGCCTTGCTACAGGGAGGATAAAGCCCCTTGCCTCCCATGAAGCCGTAAACCCTTTGACCATAATGCGTAAATCCTTAAGATACTACTCATTGCTTCCTCTGTTTCGGGCAATTCAACATGCAGGAGGAGTAAACGAAGAGGAAAGTATGGTTTTGTAACGGAGCAGTGGGCTGTTTTTTGGCCGCTCCCAAGCTATTGGAAAACAGGGCCTCCGTATCCTCCCGGCCTCCCTCGTCCACCAAGCGCTGCGCCGGCCAAGCTGACGTCGCGGGGCCGTCCCTTGGCCGTGGGAGGGCGCCCCGCTCTGCCTACTCGACGGCCTTTAAGACCCGGAGGAGGGACGGCTCCGGACAGGCGGTTCCTGTGTTGACAGCCACCGGAGTCGCTCAGAGCCGGAGGGAGCCGCCTGGCGAGGCACCGCGAGGGGCGCCGGGCTTTTGCCCCGGGCGCTCGGCATGGCCTTTATGGAGAAGCCGCCGGCTGGGAAAGTGCTGCTGGACGATACGATGCCGCTGACAGCCGTCATCGAGGCGAGCCAGAGCCTGCATTCGCACACGGTGAGCCAGGCGAGCGGAACGGCTGGGCCCCGGTTGGGCTGCGGTACGAGAGACGGCAGGAGCCGGCGGGCGTGGGGCGCCCTGGAAGAATCCGCGAGGGCGACGCGGAGAGTATGGAGTTGGGTGCGGGAGGATTGCGCGGCACTGCCCTGGCTTTCCACCGCCGAGCATTTCTTGCGGAGCTCTGGCTCCGGCCGGGCATTCTGGGTGTCGAAGTGGAACCCCCATCTGGAAGAGCCCTGTTTGGGGTGTGAGGTTGCTTGCAGGCGTGGGCAGGAAGGAGCCTTTCTTTCCAAGGGGAGCGAGGACGCCGTTTAATCCGGGCAACTGAGCCTCCTTCCCGGAGAGACTTGGGTTCAAATCTCGGCGGGGTCGGATTCTTCTCAATGAAAAGCAAGCCAAAGGCGCCTCGTAGACTTTCGCAGCGGGGGGCTTTTTTACGCTTGGGATACGGTGGGCGGTCACGCCAAGCTTTGGTAAACGTAGGTGCGGAGCAATTTGGAATATGTTACAAATCCGGAATGGGACGCGTTTGAAAACGGTGCTACCTGGAGGAAAATTTTCTATCCGGTTTACCCCCCCCCACCCCACCCCCTTTCTCCGTGACCGTGATTGAAACGAAACGAAAGCGAACGCCTTATGGAAACCACGCTGCTCCATGTGGCAGGACGGGATTGTCCAAAGGATCGTTTGCCCTTTTAAAAGTACATAGGTTAACAGGATAGGCGTTTGATGATTTGCTACTACGTGTAATATGTGGGTTGTTGTATAATATTTTCTAGCAAGGGTTGCCTATAAAAAAAGTGGCGAACCAACGGAAGCCTATTAATTCAGTTCCTGGATAGTGATTTATTTGAGGAGGGGAATGTTTTTAGTTGGATTCAGCTGGAAACCCTGGTTGAAAAGACCAATTAAAGGAAAGGAGGAATAAGAGTCTGTTGTGGGGGGCGGGGTGAGGATAAATCTTGAAAATTGAAATTATTTTAACTGAGCACAGGAAAAGGTTAATCTGATCTAGTATTCTTCCGGCAGCAAGTTTTACTTTATCGAGCCACCCAACTCAGACATTGTGACTCTGTGTGGGTGGTATAATAGTAAATTAAAAAACAAGATGAACAATTAAGTTAAAATCCAAAACATTAATAGGCAACCAGGAAATCATACATCCATCTTCTGAAAAGCTCCAATCATCCAAGCTCCAAAGCCTGAGGGAAAAGCCAATTTTTAATTGCCTTTTTAAAGACCAATATAGTTACTCTTAGACAATGTTTGCTATGGTATTCAGATAGATTTTAATGAAGAAGAAAAACAACAACAGTATGTTATTTCTTTGTCTTTGGGGACTGAGTCTTTTGGATAGCAGCAGATTGGATTTACCAATAATCTAAAAAGTTGCCCATATTAAAAACAAAACTTAAAAATTAAATGTAGTTGATTGTTGTTAGTTATGAAGTCGTGTCCGACCCATCGCGACCCCATGGACAATGTTCCTCTAGGCCAGTGTTTCTCAACCTTGGTGACTTTAAGATGGCTTTGCTGGCTGGGGGATTCTGGGAGTTGAAGTCCACCCATCTTAAAGTCACCAAGGTTGA
>JANHFM010009904.1:18368-31722 GCA_032468115.1 Grayia smithii
CAGCCTTACAACGTCTTCCCATGGAGTGAACCAAGTCTTTTAGTTCTGCAGCTGTTATAATGTGAAACCAAGATTGATTGAAAGATTGCTCTATTAAATGGGTTTTATTCCTGGGTCGCTTCTCACTAACAAGTTTCTTTAGTCGGCTCCATAGATTTTCAATTGGGTTAAGAGCTGGGTTATTCCCAGGCCGTTCCAGCAATGGAATATGATTATCTTGAAACTCCAAAAAAAAGTGGTGTTATTAGCCATCAAACCTCAAAAATACACTTTCCTCAAAAGGTTTCCTCAATTTTGGCCACTACTGTACCTAATTTTAAATACCTTTATCATGCTGCCCCTTACTTCCCTTTGTTCCAGGCAAAAGAGACCCAATTTTATAATGCAGGTGGGAATAATTACTCATTCATGTCATTAGTCAAGCACAAGTCCATTAAACTTCCCTGTGTACACTCTATTATTCCTTGTGTAATTAAATTGAAATAAGTTTTGCTCTTATAGGCTCTGTGTAGAGGAGAAAGCAGTTTTTGTTTATTCCAACTCCTGAAAGATCTCGTGTCTGACATTGGCATTTATTCTTCTCGTCATGAAATCTTCCAAACATGGGCCAATAGGAGAATTTTGAACTTATGTCTGAATTACACATTAGATGAGATTTAAAGTGTATTTGAATGAGTTGTACCCAACTAATAAAATGTTATTTTGCAGATTATACGAAGATACAGTGATTTTGATTTGCTGAATAACACTTTGCAGGTAAATTAGTTTTCTTTTTATGTTTTAAACTGTTTTAAACTGTTTTAAAATTTTTGATTTGCATACCGTAGCTGTATCGGTTTTGTTTCACTCAGATGTTTTTACATTAATTTGTGATTAAATTTTCCGGTAGAAATCTGCATTTTAAATAAGTAAACATGCATACATTTTAAATATCTGTTTCAAAATTATTTCAAAACAGATATTTATTTAATCGGGATTAACTGTCTGGGGGACAAGAACTGCTTTGAGAAAATTGAAAACAAAATGTGAAATCTAGAGGCTAGCTGAGTGTTAGTTCAGTGATTAAGCCAGGCAATAGATATTAGAACAATCTATAAGTTATTATGGAAGACTAAATCTGAACGTGGGAAAGTTGCAAGTGTTGACACTCAATAATTTAACTTAAAGGCTCCCCTCATTCACTGCTACAAAAGCAAAAGTCATATTCATCTTTTAATATGAAGTCCTGACATGCAGTGTAGAGAACCATTTTGTCAATTTTGAAAGGCCTTTCTGAATGGTGCTATTTATTGTGCAGTGAAATAGTGTCCTTTTGCTTTTTAAACACTGCAGTAATTGTGTGTTTTTACTTTCCAGGACACTGGTTTCTTTTTAGTGTGTGTGGGAAAATACCAGAGAGAGGCTGTATATTAAAGTGTCTAGTGGTTTGCAGGCAGAAGAAGGAAGTTGGTAGCTACATTATAGTTATTTTCAACAATTCCCTTGCTGCTACTCATGCTTTGTCAGATACTAATAGCGGAAGGGTTGTGTTAATCTGATTTCATTCACTGACCCAGCTATACATACTAGTATATAGAAATGCACATTACTAGTCTGTGTCGATTCTCAGCGTGTGCTGGACTAAAAATATGATGAATTTCAAAGAAGGATGTATTTTTCAGGTCTAATTTTGAAGCATTAAAGAACTCTATTGATGGACAGTATAAGAAATATATCGCAAATATAAAAGTGAAAGATTATATATAAGCAATTTTATATTGTTATGGTGGGAATCTGAGAGACCATTAGATATTGGAGGCTTTCATCTCCATGCATGTCCTTTCATAGTGGTGGCAGAAAAGTCATTGTTGCTTACGCTATTCTGAAAGTAATGGCTTTCAAGTAACAAGATAAGTCTACAGGACTAGAAGCGTAATATAATTTATGTCACTTCTGGAACTGACTGACTGACTTAAATTCATTGTTTCCCTGGGAAGGTGAAAATTTTAACAAGTGAGAAGAAATTTTTTTATCCTGCCACTTTCCTCTTTGATTATAATGAATGAGCAAGACACTAGATGAACTATTTTAGAAATCAATATTTTTTCTGCATTGGCATCAGTAAACAATTTCTTTTAAAATAACTTCCTCCAACATGGGGGACAGTTTGTTTTTTAGATTGTTCCTAAGTTCAAGGATAATTATGCTCTTTCACAATAGTAAGTACTGCAATTGCATGTCCGGCTTGGTAATTATTGCTACACCACTTTTTTGGATAAAGATTGTGTAACACACAGTGGACATGATAGCATAGACTTAATACATTAACAGATTCTCCTGTGGGATGTGTAGTGATGGCTCTGAATCCTGTCTCCGTAATACATCCCTGCTTTTTCTGACCAACACAGGCATCCTGGAAGTTAATCATTCCAGCTTTGTTCAGACTTAGATAAATATAACAGAAATATGAAGCATTTCCTTAGCTAGCTTCAGCAGAATTTCTTGTTATTTCAAAACTGTTGAAATGCATTAATCAAATGTATGATTTCTTTTCCCGAGAATGAATGAGTTCAGTAAGAGGTTCTGTAAAAAAAAACATTCCTCAGATAAAAGGAAGAAACCGTTCTGCTGTACTCACAAAAACTCTGAACTTTCCTTCCTGTTTCTGTATGAACTGATAATCTGGGTTGTTTTTTATTCTACTTCTTTTCTTTTTTTAAAAAAAAAATGCTGTTTCTGAAAATAATTAAGTGTACCTAGGGACTCTTCCCTCTTCCCTCCGAATCATTTGCATCTTGAGGATACCTTTCTTTACATCAATATCAAAAAAACTTCCATCCCATCATAAGTACTAATTTTGTGTTATGTTCTAGCAGTGAAGTTATTCCCCATATTTTATAACAATGAATGACTTTTGTTAATTGGTTTTTAAAATGTACATTTATTAAAAGTTTGGTAGAATGTAACAACAAAAATATAAACAAACTAAAACAGTACACTACTACAGAAATAAAAAAGGACCATAAAATATAGATCCTTTTCATTTCTATTAGCATAGAACTAATTAATATAGAATCAGTTCTTTAGTATATTATTACAGTTAGACTATGTAAAATAATTGCTCCATCTTTTCATTTTTAACATACCTATACATTTCCAAAATTGATAAAGAGCACATCTTTTGAATCTACCGGTATTCTGTAACATCTGGATTGTAAATTTCTTCTCTACAGTGTTCAAAATGATTTCCTTTGCCAAACCTCAGGCTTCAAAAGAGTTATTTCACATGTTTAGTTTAATTCAGTAATTACATCTACATCTTTAACTGCTATGATGTTTTCTGAATTACATTAATGTATATAATTACTTGGAGTAAAAAAAAGAGAAAAAGGCAGATGAGTTAACGATAATAGAAGGATGTCACAATGTAAATCATTTTTCCTAGAACCAGGAGTTCTAAGATCTTTAAATGTTTCCTCTTAATATGAAAAAATGAGTCAGACCGGGAAATACTTTTGAAAGTTTTTCTATAGTTTCTGCTAAAAAAATAGAGAATGCTGACATGCACAGTCTATCTTCATTCCACTGTTTTTTCCAAAAACCAAGACTTTGACCAAAAGTTGCCACACTGTTTCATTTGCTTTACGTGATGTAGTTTGTTCTGGTGACATAGAACTATCAGAGTATATTTAGGAATGTAACTTTGCTTTGTTACTAAAACTGCCATTTTATTGCTAATGAATTAATATAAACCTTTAATTGGAAGCTTTTATTCTTTGGTAGGGCAAATGAGAGTCTTTGACCCTCTTTTGTTGCTGAACTACAATTCGCAGCATCCTTCACTATTGCTAAGATGGATAGACCTGTTGAAAGTTACAGATAGTCCTTGATTTACAACCACAATTGAGCCCCAAATTTCTGTTGCTAAGCGAGATAAAATGTTAAGCGAATTGTGCTTCATTTTATGACTTTTCTTGCCACAATTGTTAAGCAAATCATTGCACTTGTTAGGCTAGTAACACAATTGTTAAACTAATCTGGCTTCTCCATTGACTTTACTTGTCAGAAAGTCGCAAAAGGTGGATTATATGACCCTGGGATAATGCAGCCTTCATAAATATGAACCAGTTGCTAATCATTCAAATGTTGGCCATGGGGATGTTGCAATGGTCATAAGTGTGATAAACGGTCATGTCACTTTTTTCAGTGCCATTGTAACTTTGAACGGGCACTAAACCATAAGTTAAGGACTATCAGTATAGCTTCTTATAGAAACCAATATCCTTGTTAATCATGATAAGACGTTTGAAGCCATGATTTGCTGTAAGTTTGGTTCCCTGAATGAACCACAGAGGCCTAACTTACATTTAAGGTAGAAGCCATCAGAAAGGCTATGCAGTAAAGAGTATTGCACTAAACCAACAAACCATCATATGTTTTTTGCAGTGTATGAACCCAGTCAATACTTTGTAAGATGGGATGTTGTTTCAATTTTTTATTGCAGATGTAACGAACATATTTTGTACTAG
This sequence comes from Grayia smithii, assembly GCA_032468115.1. Classification (NCBI taxonomy): domain Eukaryota; kingdom Metazoa; phylum Chordata; class Lepidosauria; order Squamata; family Grayiidae; genus Grayia; species Grayia smithii. The sequence goes on from JANHFM010009904.1 coordinate 22,877, forward strand.
TAGTTTTCACTAGGCCTGTTCTTCTTTTTAAGATTTCTGCTCTTAGCCTACCTCTTCCTCCCAAAAAATTGATTGGAAATATGGACCGTGAATTCATTGCTGAAAGACAGAAGGGCCTTCAGAACTATCTCAATGTGATTACTTCGAATCATATCCTATCCAACTGTGAACTAGTAAAAAAATTTTTGGATCCAAACAACTATTCTATTAATTACACTGGTAAGGAGACAATTTTGAAAATTATTTATTGAAAATCAAATATTTCCAATAGCCAGTGCAGATTTCACATATTTCCTCTCTTTTCTCCGAAAGAGTGCATGACTTTAGCAATAGTTCTCTGTATATCTGAAATTAATGAAGTGAAAATATGTCAGTTCTGTCAGCTCGTGGAATTGCCAGCACTATGGACGTGATGTCCTTGTTGGGATATTTTATTAAAGCATTTCACAGCTCAAGGATTTCTCCCCCACTGAGCATTTCTTTCATGTTCAAAGATGAAACACCTGAGCGCAGTAGGATGACCTGAGAGTGGAATGCTGCCCGTAGCTTTTGAATTTCCTGGACTCCCTTGTGATTCTGGCTTCAGTGTTTATTCATGGAATGTTATCATTACTGAACTCCATGCTGGCAAATCATACTAAAGGAAATTTAGTGAATAGCATATATTCCAGGCAAATGAGACGTTATCCTCGCATTTGATTTTAATGTGTACTTCTTTCAAAAAATAATGAATGGAAGCTGTTGTAGAATATCTTGCTGTATCTCATGCAGGATTTTCTTTGCCCGGATTCTGTAAATCTATAAATATGCGTCTCAATTTACTTACTTCTCTCTCACTTCTTAGCATGGATGGCCAGGGGGAAGCCCTTATGTATCAATGAACTAGCATTATAGAAAATATGTGTTGCCTTACAGAAATACAAGAAATATAAGATTATAAGAAATATACCAATATTTTCTCGTGATCTCATACATGCTTATGTACAAAATCCAGGGGTTTTTTGGCCACACAAATTATACATGCATTTTCTAGTATTTTGTATTGATGAAGTTGAAAAAATATGTTATGATGCCTTCATCCATATTGTTTGAAAATTCCTATATCATGTTGTTTGTAGATATACTCTCCAATTTTAGCTTAACCTTTATCAGCCAACCTGGAGATAACATACTGTTGAATGTTGACACACGGATACAATTTTAAAGTTGAAATTAAAATTAACTTTACTGTAGGCATTTGTCAATATTGATATAACATCTTTGCAATCCCTCTCTCTGCAGAAATTGCCTTACAGCATGTTTCAATGTTTTTTCGGTCAGAACCAAAGTGGGAAGTGGTAGAACCATTAAAAGATATTGGTAAGAACATTAGTTTTATTAGATATATAACATTCATTATACATCACAGACATCAGAATATGTTGTTGCTCTGTATTGTGTTTTGTGTTGTGTTGTAGTGTATTGTAGATTGTTTTGTAAGCAAACATAGGGAGCAATGCAGTTCCTGATTGTCAGAATCAAGATTCTGCTGTCATTCTATTTATCTTATAGATCCCTACTGTATGGGCTCCACTCCACCTTTAGGCTTCAGTAGGGGACAAAGGATTTAAATCCCCTAATTATCTTTCCTCCCTACTCCCACCAAGCAGAGTCCTGATCTATAAAACAAATATTTACAAATTGCTGTGTTTTTTGTTTCTTGCTTGGACCTTAAGTCAAAGGGTCTTTCCGGTCTTAAAATCCTAGTAACAGGAAATGCCAAGTGTTGACTAGATCCTTATCACATACTATGTTACTGAATGTTAAGCTTTGCACCGTATTTTAAAACAGCAGTTCTCCTTTTTATCTTGGAATGTGCCTTGTTGAATTGTACAATCAGTAAAAAATTAATATGTTTTTTGAATACTGCCACAGGTAGTCCTCGACTTACAACAGTTCATTTAGTGACCATTCAAAGTTACAACTGCTCTGAAAAAAGTGACTTAGCAACAGAAAGTTTGGACTCAATTGTGTTTGTAAATCGAGGACTACCTGTATTGTAAAATACCTCTCTCTCTCTCCCTCTCTCCCTCTCCCTTCCTCTATTTCTCTCTCTCTCTATTTCTCTCTCTCTCTTTTTTTGTATGCCCCCCCATCTCACAAGAGCATTAAATTGCATGATGTATAACGGTTACAATTCATTTTAACTTATTTTGATGAGTTATATGTTTTTTCAGGCTGGAGGATACGAAAGAAGTATTTCTTAATGAAGATTAAGAATCAACCAAAGGAGCGACTAGTGCTAAGTTGGGTTAGTTTGTTTTTTTGTGTATGGGGGGCATTAATCTCTTAGCAAAATTGCAACATTGATTTTTGCTTTATCTGCATGAGACTAACTTTTAAAGAAAACTCTGAGCACTGTCTCTAAAGTTAAGCAACTACTGTGCCATTATAAAGAGTTTAGTAAGGACCTTAGGGAAAATATGGAATAATGGTTGTAAAGGCACTTAGAGAACAATCGCATAGTCTAGAGAGCCAAGGAAACATGAGAAAGAAACTCAAAATAGATCCGTTTTTATTTTCTTTAGTATAAGTTAGAATAGAAACTAGGACAGGCTTTCAAAAGTCTATTATTATATCTTACAATGATAAAATAGCATTCTTGGTATCCCTCCAGGTCTGTTTCTTGGCTTATCTTGAAGATTTGTAAGAAAATATTAATCGGCAGAGAGACTGAACAACATATTCAGTCAGTTTATAATTTGTACAGTCCTGATAATATACTGATTTGATAAATCAATATTATACAAAAACCGGAGTACTAGATAATCATTTGTTTACTGTAAAGACAAAAAAACCTGCAACCTGACATTAGGAATGAGGAATAGAAAGAGACCATCTTGTGTTGATTGGCAATGATTCATTAGATTTCTGTTGCTAAACTATGAAAGCAGCTGGAGAAATGGAAAACAAGTGCTAAATAAGAGACAGGTAGTCTACAACTTATGACTGGTTGCTTAGCAACTGTTTGAAGGTACCAACCTAGCTGGAAAAGGGTGCTTATGAACTGGATCTGAAGTTCTAATGATTGGCCCCCTTCCCCCCTCCCTGTGGTCACGTGATTTCACTTCAGGCACTTGGCAACATGGCCGCATTTACAGCTATATGCAGTATCCTCTGATTATATGATTGTGTTTTATGACGGTTTTGCCAAAAACTAGCATTTCTGGTTTTCAGCCAACCGTACCAATGTGAAACAATGGCTTCGTCCTTACAACTGCTATGTTCTTTTAATGTCTGCACATTCACATGTAACAATTGCTGTATTCGCTTAACCACCCCTGAAAAAAACATTGTAAAATTAGGTTGGTCATTTTTACAGCTGTTATGACTTATTTATTTGGAAAATTTATATTGCCACCTACTTGCTCATGGCAGCTCAAGGCAGCTTACAGGAAATAAAAACCTATGACTATCATAGGCTACATTACGGTTGTAACTCGAGGACTAGCTAATCCCTTTTCCTTCCAGAAGGCTTTAAGTTTATCTGAGACACTTTGATCTTTGCAAGTATGTTATGCATAGATCCTGAACAGTGACAATATTTTCTATTGCATTCCTAGACGTATTCTCTTTTAGAATTCGTTAAAGCTTCCACTACACCAAGCAGAATTCCTTCTGTCTTGTCCAACTGCATTTACTAAAGAGGGAAAAGAATGGGATTTATGCAATCATTTTATTTGCTTTCACGTGTCTCAGAGTTTCTGTACTCGTAAGGGGAAAAAAAATCCATTTCTGAATGACATGAAAAATAAATATTTATATATAGCAATACTTTTACACACTATATCATTTAGTAATTATTATATTTTTAGGCTGATCTGGGTCCAGATAAATATTTATCTGACAGAGATCTTCAATGTGCTGTCAAGTTTCTTTCTTCCTGTTCGGTAAGTAGATAACTAGCTTTAAACCGGCAAATATGTATCTGTACATAGATTACTTAGAGGAATGAAGATTTGTCCATGATTCATCTTGATTTTAGAGACTGGCCTATAGATTACCATCTGAGTTAACTTATGAAGAGGAAACACTGATTTTTTGTAATGATCTCTTGTCCTTTTCTCCTTTCCTCCCTCTCTCCCAGTTGCAGATTTCCATTAGAATATATTTTTTTTAATGAAAGCTTTTTTTTGCCTTAAGCTCAGAGGCTAAAGTTGTATTACTATGTCACATCTATAATATGGCTAGCTAAGGTTTCTATATGTTGCAAGTCAGCTTAGACAAAAGTTTATCAAAGCCTACTTCTTAAAGTGTATTTTGAATTGTGACCCTATGCACTCCAGTGCGGGACTTAATCTCATTTAAATTGCTGAGGAATGGGAACTGGGAAAGGCTTTTATATAAATATGTATTCCATGAAAGTAATGTTAATTCATTTTCTTTTCTGGACAGCATCCTTATATTTACAAAGTAATTTTTGCCACAGCCAGTGAATCTTCTGCACTAGTAATTAGACACTTCAGTGAAAAAGGAACTCTAAAAGACCTTATTTATAAGGTAATGTGAATAACATGGCTTTGGCGATGTATTTCATACATATGCAGCATGTATTGTATATTTAGGATTTAATTGATTAAGGGTACAAGACAGGTTAACTAATACATTTGCTTTGGTGTTACCTTTTGTTTTGTGGTATTCTATTATTCTCTCTGTTTGTAACTGGAAACCACCCAGAGATGCTGGGAGATATAAACATTTAATAAATTAATACTTCTTCTGTTTTGTGGGCAGTACTCATAAATTTAGCTTCCCTTTCTATAATAGGCACCCTGGGGAATTTCATCTCCCAGCATCCTTTAACCTTGGTTTTTAAGAAGAGATTAGATAACAATTTGTCTGAAATGGTATAGTTTCCTGCTTGAGCAGGGGGTTGGACTAGAAGACCTCCAAGGTCCCTTCCAACTATCTTACCCTGTTTCCCCCCAAATAAGACATCCCCTGATAAGAAGCCCAATTGGGCTTTTGAGCACATGGCAATAAGGCCAATCGCTTATTTCAGGGTTCAAAAAAATATAAGACAGGGTCTTATTTTCAGGGAAACAGAGTAGTCAGCTATCACTATGGGATACAAAATGTTTGGTAAATTCTGATTCATTAGATACACATATTTGGCTCAGGTGGTGGCTATAAAAATTGAATAAGTAAATAAATATACATAACATTGAGCTGGCAAGTATCATCTTCAGGGGCATTTTCTCTTTTATCCAAGAGAGAAGTTCTGCACTTAATATTGCCTCTGTTATAACACTGGTGTTTAAAACTAAAGTAAATTTCTGTGTTCTTTCGTTTCAAAAGTCTTGTTTAATGTACAAATAAACTTATATTTCTGGGATACCCAGGGAATTTCAACATTAATTAATGATTAGCCATATTTAAACAGTTAAAGAAATCATAGTTGAGGTGTGTCAATTTCTGAATCTTTTTATCTATTAGCAATAAGATCTTTTTAAAAAATATTTGAACACTTTTAACCATAGTAGGGGTTTCTTTTGAAAGGCAAAACCAAAAGATCCGTTTCTGAAGAAGTATTGCAACCCGAAGAAAATTCAAGGTCTTGAACTTCAACAAATTAAAACATTTGGCCGACAAATATTGGAGGTAAAAAAGGTTTAATCCTATACATGAATTTTGATTTAGCTGCCTTCAAGACATGATCAATTGAAAGATCAAAAAAATTACATCTGTCGGAGGCTAATAACAAGGGTACCAAACACCATATTTCACTTCATCATTGTAACATTATATAAGTTAAAACCAGAACTTTTGTGTCTAAAATGCCCCCCACAGCTTTTTAGAGAATTTTGTCCTTTCTTATTATAATTAGGATAAAAAAAAAGTATTGGAAGAAATGGCACTAGATCCTTCTCTGAATCATCTGATATATCTTAGATATATAAATACCTAATCAAAGAATTCAGAAGGGAGATATGCCATTTGGAACATAGTGTTGGCTTTAGAGCAGGGCTGTCAAACCCACGGCCTGGATGTATCACGCGCTGGCTATGCCCACGCCAAGTTTAGCGAAGGGGGAAAAAGCCCCGATACGTCAAGTGATGCCGCCATGATGATGTGAGTTTGACACCCCTGCTTTAGAGGGAGAGAATATATCCTGCTATGGATAACATGAGATGAATCTTTGATACAGGTAATCCTTGACTTACAACCATAACTGAACCCAGAATTAATTGTAAGTTGTAGTGGTTGTTAAGCGGACTACCATGTGACTGGGACTGATTTTGCAACCTTTTCTGTAGCAGTCATTAAGCGAATCCTTGCTCATTATATGAATGCCATCTGTTTTCCCCAATGGGCATTTTTAGCATTTGAAGCTGGGATGTCTTTATGGCAAAATGCTGTAGATGGACGTTCATTTTCTGATTGTCAAGACTGAAATATTTTTTGTGTTTGGTGCTCTAGGTCCTAAAGTTCTTGCATGAGAAAGGATTCCCATATGGCCACCTTCATGCTTCCAATGTTGTGCTGGAAGGGGACACGTGTAGGTTACTGGATTTGGAGAATTCTCTACTGGGCCTCCCGTCCTTCTATCGATCCTACTTCACACAATTCCGTAAAATTAATGTAAGTGGAAGCAAATAGTTTTGCAGATGGAAATTAATTTTGCATGTGATACATGGCAATAGTCTATTTAACACAAAGCAAAAGTTTTCTAATGTTGCAAGAAAAGTAATTTAATCCAAGAAGCATACAGAAATGTAAATTGGTGGATACATTATGCTTCTCTAAGGTAATTTAATCATGTCCCCTAGTTCCTATGATCAGTGGGCCTATTGAGAGCTTAACAACTCCATATAAACATGAAGTACAAAGTAAATCATACATTTCTGGCCTTTTGTGTTCAAAATGAAGAGTTCATCTTTCAATTTAGGAAGAAAAAGAACAGGAAATTTTACACAAAAGGCGATGAGAAGCAGCAGAATGAGAACTATTATCTTCTTGACTGAAATGGAGTTTTACAGTCCTGTTTTTATCCAGATCAATCTTCTGGTACACAAGTAACGTACAGTTGCAATTCATTTGCTGCACAAATGCCACTTGTCTTTTCCTGAAGATGTAGTTATGGAGAGCTCACTTATTAAAAGAGATGCACAACCTATAGTCCAAAGGCCATATAATTTGGAAAGATAAATTTTAATGTATATCTTGGCGTAGTCAGTTTTTGGGTGTGATTTGCAAGACACAACTTGGATGGATGTAATTTTTGTGTTTCAAAATGGTGCACCCTAGTATTATGCGATTAAGGATAATCATAGTTTGCGGAGGGATTTTTTTTAAGTAACTAGAAAAGCTTTCTAGCTCTGTTATAATGCTAATCCTAAAATCACCTATTTTTGTGTGAGAGCTGTTCCAGAGAAACAGAGGAGATCTTAACTTGGATTTCATTGTTATAATTAAAAGCCTTGTTGAACAAACTGTGTAAAAATGTTTAAGAGTTCTTTTGTTTGAGTTTCTTAAGAGCCAGCAGAATCTCCTAAACATAAATGAATCTTCTTATATTATAGTATAGTTCTGTACTCTAGGGGTCTCCAAACTTGGCAACTTTAAGACTTGTGGACTATAACTCCAGAATTGCTGCATGCTAGGTGAGGAATTCCAAGAGTTGGAAGTCCATAAGTCTTAAAGTTGCCAAGATTGAAGATCCCTGTGCTACTTCAAAGACCTATTTATTCAATTTATAATTATTGTAATCCATCGGAAGCACTGCTCCAAGTAGCTAACAATATATTTTAAGAGATAAAATTATAATAATAACATAAATTGAATAATTAAAATACATTAAAAGGTTACAGTTGACCATAAATACCAAATGCCTACAGGAATGCAGTTTTGTAGGATTTACTGTTTTGTTAGGAAAGTGGATTTTGTAAGCCATCTAAAATCTGCTGGAACAGGCAACCTTAATAAATTTAAATAAATAAATAAAAAATCCAAAGTATGGAATTAATCTCCCAGAGTGCCATCTCTTCTGTTTTCATCAAGCATTCTCCAGGGATAGACCTAGATGTTTCCCAAATATCTTCAGTCTCCATTTTAGAAAGAGTTTGCTGTAGATAGGTCCATGTGTATTGATGGTTGCCATTTATACTTTTAAATTTTTTCTCCACGCATAATTGTGCCCATCACTCATCCAATGTTATTGGATTATTATTATTGAAATTTTATTAAATTATTGTACCAAGTCTATTTTGTTTTAATTCTTGCAGACTTTAGAAGCTATAGATGTACACTGCTTTGGACATTTGCTGTACGAAATGACATATGGGAGACCCCCAGATTCTATTCCAGTGGATGGCTTCCCTCCTGCACCATCCATGTCTGTAGGTCAGTGAATAATTTAGATCAATGCTCGTCTTATTTTAAACAGAAACTTGAATGATTTGTGTAATTTTAATCCATATGTTAAGATTAATGTATAAGACAAAGACACATGAAAGGATAGAATCATCTCCTCGTAGAATCATCAAGGCGACATCCCAAGTGCTATATGGATATTTCTCTGTAATGAAAAGGTAGATCTTTGGGCTGGTGGCAGGAGATGTGTGGAGAGATGCATGGAGGAAAGTCTTAATCTGTTGCCCCTAGTTCCCTCCCGCTTTGTGATTGTAGTCTGTACAAGTCTGTACAGAGGCTTTATTGACTTTTAAATTAACAAAACATTAAATTATAATTTGTTAATTTAAAAGTCAATAATGCCTCTGTGCCAAGTTCGTAATCTGATTTTAAAAAGATACTGTAAAACAGTGTTTCTCAACCTTGGCCACTGGAAGATGTGTGGACTTCAACTC
>JANHFM010009910.1:0-15701 GCA_032468115.1 Grayia smithii
GCTCAAGGTTGACTCAGCCTTCCATCCTTCCGAGGTGGATAAAATGAGGACCCAGATTGTTGGGGGCAATATGCTAATTCTATAAACCGCTTAGAAAGGGCTGTAAAGCACTATGAAGCAGTATATAAGTCTAAGTGCTATTGCTATTGCTATTCTGTTTTATTAAATTAAGCATGAAATATTTAATGTTTTGTTAATGCATTGTCCTTCAAATTCCTTCCTTAATTCACAGCCATTGATAAGAATTCTTAGCATCATTCTTTCATGCAGTAGGATCCCTTTGGCTATTAAAAAAATTGCAGAATGTTAGATTTAAAATAAGAGTTGCAGTGAGGAAAGTATTATTTCCAAGTCCTATGCTGAAAATTAGTTCCAATAAGTTATGACATTTCACTAAAATTGCTTGATTGATCCCCTATTCCCAAATCTACAAACCAACACCAAAAAATCCCAAAGCATGCAACAAAGATAAGTTTTGAAAACAACAATGACCATAAATACTTTTGGTTAAAAAATTAAGTAAATTAAAATATGTAAAAGTGAAAGTATTTTGGATGGAGACTACTCAAGACTTGATTGCTACTTTAGTATTTAACTAATGCTGACAGAAAGAACTTTGACAATCATTATGGTTTCTTCACGAGATGACCCCAACAGATGGTGACCTCTGTCATTTATCATGACTTTGATCAACTGAGGCCTTCACAAAATTCCTTTGAGCAAAGTAGAGAAGGTGTAGACTAGATTGACAACTTGGCCACATCTATCTTTCCTTGCTAATGTTAATGGTAGTGCCAGCCAATTCATAGCACATTTTGGCCACTATGCCACAATTGCAACCAGAATTCAGTTCACTTTTTATTTAAAGCATGTCCATCTTTTCTCTCTAATTCAGCCAATATCTTGCAAGCGAACATATTATTGCCCAAAATCTAATAACTAGGAGGAATACACACACACACACACACACACACACAGAAAGCAGTTTCTTATTATCAACTTTATTGCTTAAGAATTTCAAGTGTAACTTTGGGTTGCTTCTGAATTTGCTTTGTGTTCTACTGCTGCTGCTACAGTACATATTTTCCCAACCTGAGGAAACACAACATGATATTTTCCATTGGGACTTAAGTAGAGGATAGAAAGGCTGCAGACTTGGGAGAAGTGATTGAATAATGAAATCTAAGACCTTTGTATATATCTGCTTGGTCACCTAGTAACAACCTGTTATTGGAAATTTTTGAACAAGAACCAGTAGAAGAAAATCGCAGGGAAAAAAAAGTTTTTGAATGATGACAATGTCATGGCTACCCACACTTAAAAGAAGCAGCAAAATAAATGCTCTAAATATAGACAGATAGACAGACATATTTTATTAATTTAAAATGTGTATATTTAAACTTTTATATGTATGTGTGTGTTTATGTAGCCCAAACTGAATTATGTATGCATTGATATGAAGGACTCTCAAGATTTGCAGAAGTACAAAACAACAAATTTTCTGAGGAAAATAAAAACTAGGAGAGGACCAAGACTGTCAACTCCCCTCCCCCAAACCAGTGGACAAGACATTAAATTTGGGATGGGGTGGGAAATGGAGTACTTGGTAAAAGGTGAAATGGTGTGAACAGCCAGGAATCCAGAAATAAATGCTTCAAACTGCATTATTTTCTTGCAAACCATCATTTTCTATACCAGATAGAATCTATTCTTCCCAGAGCCATCCATCCATAAGAAGGTATAGACAGAATTGAAAATTTCAAGATTTTGGACTTCTACTGAGTCATATTGTTGACTTGATGTTCTTCTAAAAAAGAGAAATACGTTGCAGCTGAAATGGTGCTTGCTTACAGGAATTGGGTCCCTGAAATCTCTCTAATATTAAAGAGAGATTGTCAGATAACTCAAATGTATTCCATACAACTGTGGGTTTTTGTTTTGTTTGGCAAATGGAAGTAGGAATTGTATTTTTGCTGCTGGCTTGCAATTGGCTGGGAGTTGCAGGGTTCCATCATGCTTAAAGTCACTATTATTGCTTATAAGGACTCTTAAGATCAACTGGGAACATCTCTTAATCACTTTGACTTTATGTTTTTCTTTGGCTTCCTTTATAGATTGAGAACCTTCAGACTGGCAAACTTTATTGAAATTACTGGATGAGTTTCCTCCAATCCTAAAAAAAATGTTTAACTATAAGTTGAAGATTTGTGGGTGGTTGGTGGTTTTGTTTTTTTTGGCATGTACAGAAAAAGGATGATTATTGTTAGCTTTAGATAGCTTTAACTGGATTAAGGGCTCAGATAGACTTGATTTTAAGATTTTGAAGTTGATTGAAATGATCTCATAGGAAAATCCTTTGGTTGCAGTCTGAAACCAGTAACAAGACTTTGAAGATTAAACATTAGAGGGCACCAGATGGCTACCTTAAAGGAAGTGTGTGATCTATGGTGACAGGAGGTTTTTGAACTATATAAGCCTTTCATGCATTGGTTGGTGTTATTGCAGACGCATAAGACCCACTGAATAAATTGAAACTGACTTATATATGGAATTAAAAACTGAAGCTTACAACAAGGAGAGAGAAATAATGGATTTACAAATGAAAGATGGTGACTTAAAATTGAAAAAGAAAAACAAATGACAAATCAGATGAGCAATCTGGATTATTTTCTTATAGTGGATTAACAAGAGGATTTACTAGTTTTGCTATGTTGGAAATACAAAGGAGGCTTGGCACCGATGGAGACAAGAATTTTGAGAGGAAACAAAGGGTATCGGAAGGCAGATGCTAAAAGATTCTTTGAGATTTTTAAGGATTGTTTTCAGGAAGAAGAAAGAATTGATTTATTCAATCAAAGTTAAAATAATGGGTTGTTATTTTGGAGGATATTTACGGTTTCTTGATTAGGACTGCATCATGATGTTTATTTCTGGAAATGTATCATTGTTCTTTGAGTGGGGTTGAACTTTGACTGAAGAGAGGAAATGGGGCAATTTGTTTAAAGAGAAAGGAAAGTGTCAGAAAGTGTAGTAGATATGATCTGTTTTCCGTTATTTCTGAAACCCTTACTGGATTTTTGCTGTTAATAGAGAGAAGATCCAAAAAAATAGGATGATATATTTGGTTATATTTTAAGAGGTAGTACTAAGTTATTATTGCTGATTATACTTGCTGATAAATGTGGGTGCTTATTTTTGATCATTTGTCTTTATTCTCTTCTTTTTTTTTTGCACTTTTTTTTATTTTTAAAATATATTTCTCTACTTTGTAGTCATGGACGCTTTGGTTTTTTAATATAGTGCTTTATAAAAGTATTGGGGGGTGGGGGGAATCTCAAAGTTTGCAGATACATGAACAACAAAAACTCCAACAATCCAATGAGGCTGAATGTACACTAATAAGGAGCATATTTTTGCAGTGGGGAAGGGCAGGGTCAAGAAACCAGGATAGAAGAGAAATGAAATAGAATCCCACTTATAACAAGAAGCCATTCCCAATAAGTTTATTATGTACACACAGAAAGCAATCAGGCATGATAAGCAATTATATTCTTAGAACCACACAACTAATCAGTGGCAGCCTTGGAGCCTCCAACACCCTCCCCCCCAGTAAAATCAATACAAATCACATTCAAGAAAAACCAAAAACCAAAATCATATTAAAATTGCATGTCATATCTTTCCAATCAAATATATTTTTCCATTTCATTTGAATATAAGTTATAATTATACTGGACAAATGTAATCTATTTATCTAGCCTCTTGTATTTTTTAATGAATCTTATCTGTGAATTAATGCTTGTGTAAATTACTACTTTATTAACAAACGCATTACTATCTCAACCCTTGGAGTACAGTAATAGAACAGTGGCTCTTTCTATGTAAGTGAGATTTTCAAAATGTAAATGCCTCAGATACAACTGCATTGGTAGAGAGGCTGTGCATGCATACTACTAATGGGGCTCATTCTTACTATTGCTGTTCTGATATTGATTTGTTTGCTGGCTATTTTATATGGTTCTTCAAAAAAGACTATATTATGGCTGTAAATCTTCACTGCTAGGAAATTGTAGATCTATCTTATTAATGACAGTTCTCCTTACACAGATTCCAACAGATATAAGCACCTTATGAAAGTTTCAGAGAGAAAGTATCAACTAATTATTTTTAAATCTTTGTTAAGTTATACAAAGGTGAAATCTGTGCCCTAGACAAAAAGATGTTCTATTTTTTGAAACTTCTATTCTTCTGCAGCTAATGCTAATACATAATTAAGAATAGTGCAAGAATGTTCTTATCTGTACATTATTAGTTGATAAAGATATATTACAAATTATATACAAAAGTTCAGCTATATTACTTAATCAAATGTTCTGTTACAAGCCAACACAAAATGTGGGATATTATACCAGATATAAACTTTGGAAATCAGATGATAGATAGATAGATGATAGGTAGATAGATAGATAGATAGATAGATAGATAGATAGATAGATAGATAGATAGATAGATACAGAAAGACAGACAGACAGACAGACATAGACTCTCTCTCTTACACACACACACGCACACACACATGCACACACACAAAATTTACCTCTCTTTTTTATCACAGTTTTCATGTTTCTCCTGAGTCACAGGAATCAAAATTTATTCAAAAGTCCCTTCCATTTCACGGCAAAATAACTGGTTGCTAAAATGTGATCTTGCTGTCTGAACTTTGGTTCCTATAAAACTAAGGGTGTGGCTACGATGAGTTGACTGTAACCTGCAAATGCATGTGAAGTGGCATTATTGCTCATTTTTCTAGCCCTGCCCAAAGAAGATAAACCAGAGAAATATACAGTGGGAAAATACTTACTCACAGAATAATCTCAACCATCATCATTACTGCCAATGGTGTGAACTAATAATAACAGCTTTTCAGAAGTATTCCTTAATAATATATTTAACTGCTTTTCCTGATCATTTCTATTCTTCTGTCAACATCTGTAGCAGTTGAATAATTGATGCAAAGCTGCACAGGGAGAGGGGAGGGCACAGAAATATATAGGATTGTCTTACATACATATTCCAAATCTAACCCCTTTTATTTCTATTACAAGGAAGAAAGTATGCTTTGTCTCCCGTTTCCATGAAAACTACCCCCAACCATTTTGACATACTGTTGGTCTTATTTATCTAAGTGAACTTGCCAACCTTATAAATACTACAAGCTTTAAATCAGTAGGTGAAATGGAAAGATCCCAACAACATGCTCCTACAGGAAACAAAGTTGTAGGAAGTAGTCCCAGAAAATACATGAGATTAACTGACTCATAGTCTGTCCTGTGGCAAATTTGATTTGATTGTCTGAGATCTGACCAAATTCCAAGATGCTGACAGAGAGTAATAGCAGGGATGTCTACAAATGCAAATATCCAGACAGTAAGTTATACGGGAAAAAGCTCCATTCTAATTGACAAGGGTAACTAAGGATTCACCACTGTCACATCTTGCTCAAACCATGATTTCATAGCCTTATTGGGAAAAGTTCTCCTTTAAGGTTAACAGGAAATCCCATCATATCTTGTAGAGACATGAACATGAATCTGACAGTGATGAGGGGAAACTGAGCAAGGTCTCTAACAATTTGAATATATTCACTTATGAAACATGTATAAGGTAGAGAAATAAAAATTTAGAGATTTGTTCAGAAGCAATCTATGCTGGTTTATTATCAGAAGTTATAGAAGTGTATAGAAGTTTTAGATCTCTGCTAGACCTATATTGTTTCTCTCACATTATTTGGTTCCTTGCCTGAAGAATCTTCTAAAACAAAAAGGATTCTTGAGCCAAGGAATAAAAGACTCAGAGAATCCTAGAAACAACAATACATCTTCACAGGAATGCACAGAGGTACTTCATCTTTTATTCTTTGTTCCTGGACGTATCTATTGCATTTCCAGAACGCACGGTTTTCATTACTATTCATGATTTTCAGCAACTCTTTGGCCTGAATTTCTATTAACATCTCTTTTCAGTCAGTGTTCTCTATATAGATAGCCCTCAACTTACAACAGTTTGTTTAGTGGCCATTCAAAGTTACAACTGCACTGAAAAAACTAACATGACCATTTTTCACACTTACAACCACTGCAGCAGTCACATATTCAAGATTCAGATGCTTGACTCATACTTAGGACTGTTGCAGTGTCCTGGGGTCATATGATCACTATTTGTAATTTTCTGACAAGCAAAGGCAAGTCAGATTCACTTAACGGCCATGTTACCAACTTAACAACTCCAGTGATATATTTAAGAACGGTGACAAGAAAGGGTATAAAATAGGGCAAAATTCACTTAACAAACGTCTCACTTAGCAACAGAAATTTGGGGCTCAGTTGTAAGTCAAGGACCACTTGTATGTACATAAGAATATATATCTAATATCTAATCACTGAAGGTATGTATAATAACAGCTAATAATGTATTATGTATGTTTGTGTGTGTGTGTGTTTTTTTTTTTATATATATTTAATCAATATTTCTCATTACTTTGTCTCTTTACATATGCATACAAATGAACACAGTTCAGCAAAAAATCTGGGATAGAAGAACAAAAGTTAAACTACAATTCTTGCTATTAAATATCTATAAACTGTAGTTCTGGTCAAACTGTTTATAATTTGTTTTGTGTTTTGCTTCTGGATCTAGTTGATTTTCAGTAACAAATGCCTTTTTTATTACCATAAAAGGTTGATGTTTGGTTTCACTATATTTGTAACCTAGAAACTAACTGTTCAGTATTTGTCAAAAATATTAGTCTTGGTTTGTTATTTATTTGTTACATTTGTAAGATGAATGTACTAAATTACATGTTATTGAGATATAAGGAACATCTACAATACAGATATATAAAATATCAAAAACTAAAGTAATCATTCCTGAAGTCAATAAAATATACTCATATTATGTTAAGCCACATTAATGCAGCCATAAATAAATGTAAAAGCCCTACAAAAGAGCTAGATTTTTTTACACTTTTCTAAATGAAATGAATGTGGGTATTACAACAAGCTTAACATGCTAAGATGGGGCTGAAGCATACTTGATTTTCTCAAATTCTTGATTTATGCTTCTAAAAATTAGGATTTAATTATATTCCTGTCCAACAAATCTATAATATCGTTTTAA
This sequence comes from Grayia smithii, assembly GCA_032468115.1. Lineage (NCBI taxonomy): Eukaryota > Metazoa > Chordata > Lepidosauria > Squamata > Grayiidae > Grayia > Grayia smithii. Next base: position 7,177 of record JANHFM010009910.1, read on the forward strand.
AAAGACATATGTAGAATGTAATTTATTACTCATGTTATACCATTTTTTAGTTATGCATAAAGTAAAAATATATTTCACTATAGTTATAAAGTTCCTTCATTCTGATATAATATCTTAAAGATTTAAATTGTGTTGCTTTATTATGATACATTTCATTGCAACATGAAAACAATTTAAGTTCTAAAAAAATCTTCCATGGAAGTGAGAGGTGAGAGAGTGATGGCGAGAAACTGATGAACAAAAGCAAAAGTGTGTGTATATGTGTGTGTGTGCATGTGTGTCTCAAATACAACCTAAACTGCCTATATTGTACTAGTCAGTTTTATATTAGTCAGGTTTACTTAGAAACAATGAATGACTTTTAATCAATTGCTTGAAATTATGTAGATCTGTAAGTAAGTGAAAGAAATCCTTGTGGATTTTACTCTGCTAGTCGATGCCAACTATAGAAGGCAGTGCTCCTTGTCAAGACCATGGAGCCAGCACTTCTGAAGACATTTCCATGGTCATGTGGACACTATCACGTCATTGAGCGCTGTTACCTTCCACTGAAGTGATACCTATTTATCTACTCACATTTGTATGCTTTTGAACTGCTAGGCTGGCAGGAGCTGGGACAAGGATGGGAGCACATGGCACTTGGGTCTCAAACCTGGCTGCTGGCTTTCCAGCCAACAAGCCCAGCATCTTAAACACTGAGCCATTATGCCACCCTAAGTTATGAACTTACTGTCCTACAATGTACTTTATGAGTAAAAGCAACTCTTTAAGGCAACACTTGCCAGCCATACACTGCCACAGTCTCACAATTTTCTTCCCAGCATTTCCCAAGTTTCATACAAGTTTTATTTTTCTCATTTCTCAGATAGATGGATCTTCTCACTTTTTTAAAAAAGTCCACAGCTAGGAGAAACCCTATCTTAAACAACAATTTTTTCACATAGCGGGAAATAGCATAGTAAAAATTGCTTTGAAAAGTTGTTCTTGGAAATAGATCCAAATTTATCTCTCTTCTGTTTGCTAAGCTTTGGGAGTTTGACTTGGGCTATTATATGAATAAGCTGCTCTAAATACCTTATATTTAAAAGATACTTATTTGGTCCAAGGCATCAGAATGATCTCTAGTTTCTTCAATTATGGGCAGGTCTTTAAAGATTTGCAGCTTGCACAGCTGCTGCTTTTCTTAAATATTGAAGTACCTTGTCCTGGATAATCTTCTTAGAGACTGATAATCTTATTGGGAATTTCTTTTAGCATACTAAGCTTTTGCTTTATGACCACAAACATTCTATACCCCCCCTTTTTTTAATTCCATAAACTTTAATTGCCCAACAATTGTGTAGATATATTAGTGCACATTTCTTAGGGAATAAATTTTACTGAACCAGTGTAATTTCCAATGCAGTTTTATTACCTTAAAGTACTACATAGCTTACTCCTGAGTTTTACATGTATGCAGAGATAAAATGTGTTCACTTTTAAACAAAGTGATAATTTCAACACTTCCTTTAGCATTTATCACTACCTATAAATTATCTAATGCAATTAACAATAAGGCTTAAACAAAGCACAGGTGAAATAATTGCATCTTATTCTCAAAAACAAGAGACTGATCACAAGATTGTTAGCCTCTTAAACGTTTATATTATTGTATTTAGCATTATATCCTCTACATATAAATGAATGTGGCTGTCCACACTGGTGCACTTTTCAGTTTCAGAGAGAATGTAGTTACAAATTTAAATAGTCTTACTTGTAAGGAATTGCCAACAAATTCACATTTAATGATCATGATTTTGAGCTGCAGGCAGAATAGATAGGTGTTCTGACCCATCTCCCCAAACATGACAATCCTCTGAAGTTAACTCATTGATTCCTTTATCAGGAACACCAGCAGACCCGGCAAAAAATTTGTCTCTCACCACAGGCTAACAAGTCCGTCCAGCAGGGAGATGAATAGTCTGCCACATCTATTCATTTCTGTCACTGCCTTTTATCCCCAGAGCTAGGGTGGGGCTTTGCTAGCAGTGGTGGTTCTTCCCTCCCAAGGATCGGCCCACAGATTTCCCCTGCTCTCCTCTTCTCTGTCTTCTGTGCATCCATGCTTCAGGCACTGGACCCAGCTGTTCCTCCTGTTCCTCCTCTTCCTCATCAGCCACCTGTAGACCTGGGGCTGTTGACTCTTGGTCTGAGGCTGATGGACGGCCTAGGCTCCACCTCTGTCTCTCTACCAATTCCATTCCCTCTTCCCCCTCAGAGCTCTCAGGTTGCCTTGATGCTGACCCTGACTCCCACACCTCCTCCTCCTCTGATTTGGCTGCTGTATAAATAACATAGTTGTATGTTGTTTCCTTGAATTGTGATATGTTGAAATGGCTAGGAACCAGAGGCCTATAGTTCTAGCCCTGCCTTAGGCATGAAAGCCAGTTGGGTGACTTGGGTCAGTCACTCTCCTTTAGTCCAACACACACATTTTCCCCTGTTGTGGGGAAAACAGAAGAAAAAGAGAATATTGTTTATAGTCGCCATGTTGAGGTATTTATATAAATAACGACAGCCTAAAATACCTTTTTTGCCACAGTTTTCTATACTAAATTACTTGCTGTGATTGATGCTGGTATAAAACTTTTCCCTGAAAAGCAAGGCAATTATACAGTAAGGTATGCTATATATTATGGTCTGGGTATGAAATGTTCCAATCTATGATATGTAAACCAATCATTTTTTTAATCTAATTGCTCTTGAGCAGGCTTTCCTGATACTGACTTCCTAAGAGATAATTGGACTATCCAAGGGATTGATCAATAATTGGGTGTAAAAAAGGATCAATACATGTTGAAGGTCAATAGATGGTCAATAAATAAATCAACAGGCCCCCAAAACCAAGTCAACTAAGTTTTGCCGGGGTTCAACCTGAAGCCTATTTTTCCCTTCCATCCCCTCATAGACCCCAGACACCGGGATAAGACGGTCATGGAATGGCTTAATTTACCATGGATAAAGATACACAATTAAGTAACACAAGCTATACTGGTGTTACCTCACTCCCAGGTGACAAATGAGCTTACCCATGTAATTTAAAAAGGAGAGGAGAAAGCACCATTTTGGCACCGCAGATATAGGGGCCAAAGGCCTTTATGCTTTTAGTTTTCATTATTCTAAAATTTTAGCAGTAAAATATATCTATATTACATTTATTGTATGTAATTGTATTTTATATCTACTTTTTAGTTTTATTAATTATACCTTTATGAATTTTTATTGCAGTGTTCTGTGGCCTAGAGGCTGTATTAAAGTTTTGATTTGATTTGTTCCATGATGTACACTTATTTTTAAATCAAACATCTAAAGTAGGCCATAAACTGCATAAGTATATGGTGCATTAACATTTGCAATACTCAAAAATGCTTATCACCAGGATTCAAACCTGTTCTATTACATTACTCAGATCATAACTGTATATATTCAAATAATAAACGGTATTGTTTAAATCACATTTGACTATTATTTTGACCAAACAGAACAAGAATGATTTGTTCTGCAGTCTATAGACTGCATATTTTTGTTATCCGATCTTGCTTTCAAAGCAAGATATCTGAAAAGCAAGAGAGAGCACAATTAGCTCAGATGACTCTTTTTCATTCCCCAGACAAAATAACTATGCATTAAGGAAATAAACACATGGGCCTAACACTTAGTCTGAGTAAATGTGCCATAAGCATAAGAAAGTAATGAGAACAATAGTGCTAAATTAGAAGATCCTGCTGCTTGTTCTTTTGAGCACAAAAGATAGACTACATGTTGTGACATGTTCTGGAAGATCAGCCTCTTTTTATTAGGTTGACAATGTCACACACATAGTTCACAAGAATCATTTCTCATGCCCCGAGGTGCATAAGCCACACCTTTGACTACAACCCGCCAAATACCTTTACTTGGACAACTGAAGGGCATCTAATTATATTTTCAAAAGAGAGAAAACAAAAAGCTTCTTTTTTTTTTCGCTAGCCTGTTTCCTTTCACAGCATAGCACACAGTAGGTATATACAGGCTATATTGCAGAAATATATCTGTATCTTCAAAACAAAGGGAAAGACAACTTTTAATCTGATTTTATCCATCTCCTTTTCCCAAACCAATCCACATCTATACGTGCATTGAACTAATTGTTATTTAATCAATCAATCAATCAATCAATCAATCAATTAGAGTAGAGATGAAGGGGATCTTAGAGATCATCTAGTCCAAGCCCCTGTTCAAGTAGGAGAACCTATACAATTATATACAATATATAGCCCTGTTCAATTGGTTAATTGTTCTCACTGTTAGGAAGTTTATCCTTAATTTCAGGTTGCTTCTTTCCTTGAAGTTTCCGTCCATTATTTCTTGTCTAGCCTTCTGGTGCTTTGGGAAAATAAGTGTCATGGCCCCCTCAGAGCCCAGTTTGGAAGACGAGTTGGAACCAGGAACACTCAATGACAGAGATGGCATGTCTCCCTTGGTGTCCGTGATAGATCAGGGGCTGAGGACAATGCTATCCCAGGCCCCTCAGGCATTGGGGCAAATGGTCAACTGGATGGAGAACTACCTGCCTTCATAACACAGAGGAGGATTAGCTGCTGACAGGCACTGATGCTGACAGGTAGCAGACCACCTCTGAGGAGGAACAGATGCCTTTTCCACTCGATCCAAGAGTATGGAGAGCAAAGCATAGGCAAGTTCAGAGAAGAGCTGCAAGGCTACTTCGGAGGACCCACCCCTCCTCACAAGGAATATTTGGTGTGGACTGATTTAAGGGGAAGGGAGTTAGTCTTTGCCAGGAACATTTCTTTGTTTTGGATTATACTCCTATGGCTTTGACTCATGCCTTTTGCCTTGCTTCGAGCACTGCCTTTGACTTGTACCTTGTCTTTGCTTTGAGGACTGCCATTTGTTTTACATTAACCTTGTGGATTTATTTTGCCCTTTGCTGTGCTTTACCGTCAGAACTGCCTTTGCCTTGTAACTTGTCTTTACCCTGAGGACTGCCATTTGTCTTATGCCTGGACTTTGCCTTGTGAACTTTCCTGGTAATATATGGACCGTTGTTTGGAAGACAGAAGATGGCTGCCTTCAGGGTTGCATGTGGTGGAGCCTTACAGATCATTGGAGGGCCATTTGTTCAGCACTTCTTGACGGCAATAAAAGATTCTTTAAAGGCCTGCCTTGCCTTGACCACCTGGTTCATAACAATAAGTTGACCTCCTCTTCTTTCTGGCAGCCCCTCAAATACTGGAATACTGCTATCATGTCACCCCTAGTCCTTCTTTACTCTAGACTAAAGGATTGCATTATTGTTTTTTAATGTATAACAACACTGAAATATATTTCAAAATATTCTAACAAGGAGAAAAAAAAAGAAAACTTCAAGTAATTCTCCATCTAAAGATGTTAGGTACACCAGAAGTGAAACAGAAAGGAGAACATGCATACATTAATAAATAGGAAATTGCAAAACACTCCACTTTCTACTCCTGGTTAACATTTAGGTTAACAGGTATTAACAAACACCATTTAATTTTTTTCATAAGGAGAGATTTGAAATGGATGAGAATGGATGAGAAATGAATCTGTTAAAATGCTGATTTAAATGCAGCATCTTTTGTCCTATGTAATATATAGTCTAATACAAAAGGAATATCAGATGGAAAACAAAAAAGAAAAGACATCTTTTCTTCACTGTTCCTGTTCCAGAAAAGAAAAAAAATATATAATTTTGAATTTCAGGAAATGTTCATAAGCATTCATAATAAAAAATAAAATGGATCAAAATGACTGGACTATTCCATATCAGTTATAATATTAAAACCTAGTACTAGGAAAGATAATAAATGAATGCATGTATACATACATATACGTATAAAAATGTTATGTTAAATATTTTAACATAAACCTAAGAGGTAACCACACAAATGAATTTCACTAATAATGCAGTACAACCACCTATATAGAAGAAGCAAAAGCACACAAAATTTAAGAACATTAAGCTGGGCAAGTATTATTATCTTTTCTTTCACATACTTGAATCATAATAATTTAGTTTCTAGTAGCAACTAAATATGTGGATCTTCACATGCAAAGTACAAACTTAATTAACTAGTAAATAATAAATATTTTGTCTTTTAGTTTATCTTTATAACACACTAACTTGCCTTATATTTCACAGACTGTAATACCAACTGACTGTAGGACAGACCAGTTTGAGATATGAGTTCTGCATCTGAAAAATAGTAAGTGGCAGGGTTGCCATTCTAACAAGATTCCTGGACAGTGACTTGTCAGTTCCACATATCTAGCAAGGGAGAAAAGTAGATACTGGTTTTAATCTACATGGCGGTTTTACTGAAAAATGAGATGCTGAGTTCTTATCATTTCGTTGACACTTTAACAAGGAGCTTCTTCACATATTGTACATTTCTTGGCTGGATGTCCTTGCAGGCACACATCTTGCAGGCACACCATGAAATATGATGAACAGTCTCTCAATTTATTTATATACCGAGTCCATATAAATATATAAAAAAGTATTTATGCATGTTTCATGAAAACTATCATTCTTTTTCTATAAAGTGAAATTATTACATTGTTTAATGAGTAAATAAGTAATTACCTTCTACACAATTGCATCATCTCTCTCTCTCTCTTTTCTCTGTCTCTTTCATACATACACACACACACACACACACACACACACACGATTCATCCTTCCTGGAAAGCTGTAGTCCACCAAAGCACCTGCCCACTTTGTAGGTACCATCTGTCACAATATGCCTCCCAACAGAAGAGAATATTTGTAACTCAAGATTGGAGTTCTTGGTGCTCTCTGAGCTAAGTTGTATTCTTGCAGTTGTTTCATTATCAAACCAGGTAACATCAATTTTTTTACTAAATGATCTCATTGCACATGACTGCATGTTTAGTAAACTTTGGTTTAAAACATGGCAATCAAAACAATACATTTAACAAGTCATTTAAGACCAAAGAAAACTAAGGCTGATTCAAACATTTAAGTGTTCATTCAGTTCAAATGTTGTGACCCCGAAATAACTGAAACGGATTGACTGTGTGCATGCATAGTTTGTATGAGAAATGTATAAAGAATTGTGTAAATAGTTATAGATTCTAAGTATAGACTCTCTAAGTATCTCTAAGTATACATTTTTATTTAGCCTTTCTTCCACCATTCACAGCAGATTTGTTGCTCAAGGTTTTGCAGCTACAAAAACACAGGAGAAATACAGGAACTCCTAAAAAAAAATAGGCAGGAAAAATAGCAGAAACATTCTTGGTGGTCACAGAGTGTTGTTTAGTTATTAAACATTTGAACATCTGGAAATAGAACACTATGAAATATTCTACAAGATACTGAAAACCAGTTGCTGCTCACTTTTCAACAATACTATGCAGATATGAAATCAGTAATTTTTTTTTGCAGGCTATTATTATTCTAACATTTGAGAATTTTGTCACTTTTTCAAGATTTAAGCACTTTTAATCCTTAATTAATCCTTAATATTCTTGTCCATATGAAAACAAATACAAATGAAACCCACTAAATTAACTTAATTTGTATTCTCTGTCACACGGGAAGTGCAAATAACTTTTGGCAACAAAATCATCTTTAGAAAAACAGAAAGTTGCCATATGCAACCTTGTGGTTTCAGACAGGCAGGCAAAATTAAAGGCATTAAACTAAATTGCAGGATATAGAATGCAGGAGGCAGGACCCTCTGGGATTGAGGGTAAACAGGAAGATTTGATTTTTTTTTTATAATAAGAAACTATTTTCCAATATTCTACTCTAGAACTGGTCTATGACCACACATGTTATATTCATTCTAAAATCTTCTGCTGTAGAAATGTCAGATTTATATCGAGTTCTTTCAGTATATTTTATATAGCATAGCATAGGATAGCATAGCATAGCATAGCATAGCATAGCATAGCATAGATTCCCTTAGTTTTCCTGCCTCCTGTAGCTATGGAGGTTCAAAATGGAAATTACTTTCTTTCAGTGGTCATTTATAAAACTGTTAGCAAAAATGAGCTTGACGGATCATCTTACTTGGGATCACGTCAAATAAATCAGAGCCAAAATAAATATTTGCAGTTTACATGAGAATCTTATGAAATGCAAATAAAGAATAGACTTCCTCAGAATGTATCCATAGGATTCTTTTATTCATGGAATTAAGACCAAGTAACTGTTGAGCCCTGGAAAGCAGGCAACTCAAGAAAACATGAATACGAGACTTCCTGTTTGACTTCCGGTGCCGATGACAGTCCCTTTTGAGGGCTGCCGGCATAGCCGCTTGTTTGTCGGGGGGGCGGCATTCAGCGGCTGCCCCCACCGGCAATATGCTGATCCCCCGGGTGAAGGGGGGTCAGCGAGCATCCCAGCCGTGGTCAGCACTCCCCCAGACCCCCGGATCGCATAGATCCGGGGGCTGCTTGGGAGGCCCCCTGAGTGCTGGGGAAATGGCTCC
>JANHFM010009911.1:2914-7914 GCA_032468115.1 Grayia smithii
ACCAAGACAAATTCCTTGTGTGTCCAATCACACTTGGCCAATAAAGAATTCTATTCTATTCTATTCTATTCAAAGTGTTTGCTGAGCACTTACAGTACTTACTAGTACAAAACAATTTAAATGGTCTGCAGGCTTATATTTTACTAGTTTAATAATTAGGGTTGGACCCTTAGGTGTAGACTCCTATCAGGGAAACTGGTAGAAGGCTTAATTGTAATTCACAGTTTGTAGTAATTAAATTATATTCTCCCATTTTCTTAGTGCTGCAATGTAAAATTGTCTCAGTGCAGCATAGGTTTCTAGAACTATTATTCTATTTGCAACAAAGCTTTCATTGTTTACTTTTGCAGAATAATAGGGAAGAAGGGGACTGAATTCCAATATAACTGAAACAGCAGTGTATCTTGCTAGAGGTAGGGGATAGATAACCAGCACGAAATGAGAGGATTAACAGAAACACCTTCCTGATTACTTTGGAATTGGACAGTGTTGTCGAACCTTCTCGGCACTGAGTGCTGAAATGGGAGCGTGTGTGTGTGTGTGTGTGCTGGAAACCAGAAGAGCAGCCTCCCAGTGCGCATGTGTGCACCAGGAAGATCATCTTCTAGTTTCTGGCACATGCATGAAACTGGAAGACCAGGTGGCTGGTACACATGTGCATGCCATAAACTGGAAGTTCATTTTCCTGGTGCACACATGCGCACCGGGGTGACTGCTCTTCCAGTTTCTGGTGCTCCTGCGTCCATGAAGACCAGCTGCCTGGAGCGCCAGAACCCAGAAGAGCAACGGGCGATGGCTCGTGTGCCTGGAGAGATGGCTGTGGGTGCCACTTCTGGCATGTGTGCCACTTCTGGCATGTGTGCCATGGGTTCGCCATCACAGGTATAGGATAAGTGTTTCTTTCACATGGACATTGTTATTCTATTTATTCACTGTGATTAATGTAGATCATATAGACTGATTTGTTTGGTATCTTGCAATGGAAACTGAAGTGACACCTGCTTAGCTAAATGGTACTATAAGTAAATAGTACCAGAGAAGCAATAAAAGTGATAGCAATTGTAAAGGTAAAGGTATATTTGGAAGTTTCATGGAATCTGGAAGACCACACATTTTCCATCCTTCTGCATGACATTATATCCTAGTCTCCTTTTTACTGTTTTTTTGAGTGGATCAACATTATCTCTTAATTATGCTTCAAAGTTTGTTAAAATTGGTACTTAGGGTGAGATTAAAATGGCCTTTTTTTCCTACACATTAAAAAAATGCATTTTTGTTTTTTGACACAATTGCTAAAAATCAGTTTATTGCAATTTTGGCTGTTTTGAACTTATTCCAGCTTGAAAATTTCCAGTTTTATGTATGCTCCAAAACCATATTTCAAAACATAGCTAATTAGTGTGCTTGAGATAATGCACTCTTGGTTTGGTTCAGAATTACATATTGTTATATATCCATTTGCTCTTTCCACATAAATTGAATATCAAGGAATTTTTTTGGCTCTCTAAAATAGAAAGTATGCTAAGTGCTAATGGAAGGGTTTTAGGAATCACAGACATATAAAGGTCCAGGTTTAAAATGAATGCAAACTAATAACATAGGAAGTATCTACAACAGAGATGTCAAACTTGCAATGACACATTGTCATCATGTGACATGTCACAACTTTTCCCCCCTCGCTAAAATGGGTGGGCGTGGCCAGCATTTGACACATCTGGCCTGTGGGCCATGAGTTTGACACCCCTGATCTACAACAAAGAGCAGTATGTATCATTATAAACATCAATTATAACATGACTGAGTCAACCAGGTTAATATTGTCAAATCCATGACAAACAATGAACACAGAATGGGATAAGAGAATAAAAGAATTATCAGATTTTTAGCAAATCTGCTTGATCCAGCACATTTCTTTTGAATTTAAAGGTTTACAAAATTGTCATAGGAAATATGAAACAGTGAATATTTCAAGTGTTAGAAATTGTTGATCTCGCTATTGTGACTCAGCGAGATCTGGCTCCAGAGGGGATATAAATGTCTGTTGTCATTTTATTGTTTTAAATCGTCTTTTAAATTTTATATAACATATTTTATTGTATTATTCTTTTGTTGTGAGCCGCCCGGAGTCCTTTGGGAGTTGGGCGGCATATAAATTGAAATAAAATAAAATAAAATAAAATAAATAAATAAATGCACTCCTGCTCTTATGTCAGTATAATCTGGAATAGTCGAGATTTTACAATATTTTATTGTGCAAATATTTTAATTCTGAACTCTTGAGTTATAAAAATATTTTATGAATACCTCTACTGAATCAAAATGTATTACTTCCATAGTTTAGTTTTGGCATGTTAGGCGTACAAAAATCTGATTAAAAGTGATTAAATTTTATATTAAACAGCTAAAGCTCATATGCTTATAGCTGCATATAAGTGCAGTATAGAAATTGAGAGTGGTGAATGTCAGTACAATGGCCAAGAAATGGCGAACGGAACTAGCAGGAAAACTAAAGAGATAATTTCAAAGCCAAATGGAGAAAAACCCTTCTCTGTGGTATACTGTCAAGGCTTGCTTTCAAGTCCAAATCAGTACCAGTTAATAAGATCAAATGGTCAGGGAGGTTGTAGACCATGTGTTAAGCTCTTATCTCAATATGAAGATCTACTGCCTTGAACAAATGACATTTTCCATTCTGTAGGACTGAGGCTAGAATCCTTTATATACAGTTTCTACACATATCAACATGAGGATTTAGCACCAATTCTTAAGCAGCTGTACGCCTTCGTGATCCCATGACATTGGCAATTTCTATCAAGTGAGCTTTGTGATGTAATGAAAAGTGTAAAAACACATGTTTGTTTTCTTTTCCTGCGACCAAGTAGCTCTGCAGAATTTGTAGCTGATCCATTTCTCTGTTTGATTGAAGTTTTACCTCACTTCTAGAAGATCTTTCAAAACAAATGCCAGCTTTATTTGTTGGCAGTAAAAATGACAGTTCCCATCGGTTGCATCCCTCTATTCCACCTGGAAAAAATACAAAATTGCTTGGGCTTTTTATTTCTGTTCCCCCTCCCACCTTTTCGAGTGGAATGGGTAGGTGTCTGATTTTGCTAATTCTACTAAGTAGAAATGGTGGTAGACAGGAAATGGTGGTCCTAATAATGAGTTCCTGCTGCTGAAAAAATGGGCATTTTGTTTAACAGACTTCCTTTTCAATTGCCCCTATAGCTTATAATAATTAAAACAGGGGTGGGTTCTACTTACCTTACTACCAGTTCTAAAGGTGCACACTCTTCGCGCATGATTGGAGTGTGCGGAGCACGCGTTCGGTGCGCGTGCATGCTGAACGGGCGCTCCTGCGCATGTGCAGAAGCTTTTTTGTGAAAAAACCTCAAAAAAAGCGTTCTGCGCATGTGTTGCAAGCATACTCTGTGCGTGAGCGCGCTCTGCGCGCTCCGCGCAGAGAACAGTAAGTACAGGCACGTGGGTGGGCCCAGCTCCCGGTCATGGAGAACCAGTTCGGTGACGTCACAACGGCACCGCTACCGGATCGCGCAAACTGGCCCGAACCGGGAGCAACCCACCACTACATTAAAAGCATGGGAAAAGTATGAGATTGCATTACAGATGACATGGTATCTTGCCTTATTCACATCTTTCAGTGGAGTTTGAATATTACTGGCACGATAGATAGCATGATATAAAGGCAGGCTTACACTGTTACAAATGCTCAGGTATGTGAGGGTAATTTTTTTTGCATAGTATTAGACACACAGCATGTACTGAAAACAAGAATGGGGCCTGCCAGCAATTAATTTCATTTCCTTTTTTGTAAAGCAGAGGGAAGTTTATTTTTTGTTGTGCCAGGATATGAAGCAGCTTAGGTGAAGCTCTGATGGAATGACTTTTGGGGGCCTATTCCTATTAGCCGGCTGGCAGGAGAACCTGATTAGCTCATTGTCTTCTCAGCGTGTTCTCAGCATTCTGATATCAGCAGGCAAGATGATGATCAGCAGGAATACTTCAAACTGCTTTGGAGAGATTAGAAGTGGAAATGGTGGACTTGTAAGTGGAATGTGTGGAGCCATAACATGGGATGGAGTGGTAAGGAAGAATACTGACGTTGTAATTCTTCTTTGTATTGATGTCCCAGACATCTCGATATTGTGGGATTACAGCTCCCATAATTCCAAGCAATAATATGTAGAGTTGGGTGGTTTACATTCCAATACCATCTGGGTTACCAAAGGGTAGCAACTATTGCTATACCTCTTTCTGACATTCATTCAGCCAAACTTCAAAGCACTCTAAATTGCAATGGATCTTTTTACTGGATAACATTGTATCCTTGCCAACATTCATGTAGATTTAATGACTGTTGTTCATATTTTTGTAAAAAGGCCTCCCTATCTCACACATTGATTTATTTTCTTTTTCAAAAATAAAAAAGCTTTTAAACTATCATGCTATAATCCACATGTTTCTCTCTAGCAAAATAGTCTTTTAATATTTAAGATCACACGATTAACACATCAGGCAGAGAAGAGGCTGAATTATTTAAGCTAATTTATCTAAAAGGAAAAAAAAAACCCTTCCACTGCAGGACTTCCATCTGTCTATAGTGGTAAATAGCCACCACCTGCTTCCTGTAAATGGTAGGGTAAGATTATTACTCAGTGAATGTCACAATTTCCATTTCAACAACCCCCCTCTACTTTCAGCTGTCTTTCCTTCCACCAACAAAGTAATAAATCACCTGCTACTATGGTCAGTATAAATCCCCCATCTGAGTAATAATGATGGGAACAAAGAATCCGGGGGAAAAAATTCCACACTTGTATTGCTTTCTTTTATACAGCAATGAATCTAGATGATAAAAAGGCAATAGATAATCATTGCCTTGATTACCCTTCTAAGTCCTTGGGCATGAGAAAATCAATTGAGACTCCAGCCTGTCAGGCTATGACATCAGTGGGCTCTTTCCATCATACCAGTGGCAG
>JANHFM010009911.1:12914-16546 GCA_032468115.1 Grayia smithii
CTGTGGGTGGATTGTCTTCATGCAACGGCACTGGCAGCAGACAGAGGCAGAGGTGTGGGGGGAAGGCAGGTGATCCAAATGCTCTGTGCAGGCCACGGGCAAGCTGACAGATGTGAAGATGAGCCTCCCACAGCTGGCCACCTGCTCTGTCCCACCGTCTCTCAGCTTGTCTGCTCTGTTGAAGCCATGAGCAAGCAGAAGAAATGGGCAGTGGTGATGCAGGGTCCTGATGGATGGGGCTGATGGAGCCATTGCCATGAAGTGAGGCAGGTGCCGGGGTGTGGATGGCCTGACTACGGGGCCCTGGCGTAAGCTGGTGTGGGGCATGTGGGGCAGCTCCACTCCCTGCCTTGTGGTGGTAGCACTAGCAACTGCATGGATTCCTGCCCCTTTGCAGCCATGAGGAAGCAGAAGAAGTGGGCCTCCCATACATGAAAAAAAATAAGACATCCCTGAAAATAAGTCCTAGTGCTTATTTTGGAGCTCCCCAAAAATATAAGATGGGGTCTTATTTTTGGGGAAACATGGTATATCGTATCAATGAAGAGAAATGATGACTAAGGACAAATGATTAATTTATGGTGACATATTAGAATTAGTATTCTTCAGGGAGATTCCAAAGTAAAATCATGAGAACATTTGATATTAGAAGGATATATGTTTCATTGGTTTCCCTTTGTACAATTGCTAAAAAGATTTAAATTAGGTAAAAGGACTTTTGGTTTTGAGCATTGTAAGACTCAGTTGTTAATCATGTTATTGATAAAATATATGAACCTTTACTGAAATTTGAAATGAAAAAAGAACAAGTGAAAGAATGTATGATGAAATGGGCTAAACTTTTTGGTTTTAACATACAAATGGCACAATGGGAAAATAAGTGATTGGAAGGATTGAAATTTATATTATGTTATAATCTTAATAGTATTTAATAGTATTTTTTATAAAATGATGTATCACTGATATGGAAAATTGTTCTAAATGTATAAAGGTATTTCAAATTTATACTAAAAATGTGAACAAAAATTATGCTTAGTGGACTATAAAAAGTTAAACAAATTTAGTTTCAAATGCATACTTTAATTCAAAAGATTTTACAGATTAATGAACAAGTGAATCTAGACAGATTTCATTTGAGACTGATTGATAAAACGTTGGAAAAACTCATAGAACCTTTCTTTTATAATAGTTAACTACAGCATGATTCTTATATGCATAATTGTGGAAAATGCTACCCACAATGGCAGTGTAGATGGTGAAGCTACCAAAGATGATTACCTGACAGTCTTGATTAGAGAGAAAAAAAACCCCAGTAATTAAGTGTGATGCCAATTAGAAACCCCTTTTGGACTTTTTGCATGAAAGAGAAAAAAATGAAATTATGACATATAGGTTTGATGACTAGAAAAGAAAAAGAAAACCATAGGGAAATATTTGAATTTAAATTTATGCCCGTAACTGTTGTAAAAGAAAATTACAGGCTATTTCTTTATATTTTCTTCTTCTCCTCCCCACCCTGCACTTTGGGCCTTGTTCTTTTCTTCTTCTTTTTTTAATTTTTACTTCAAATAGTTTCTGTTAGTTTTATCTTTCTTGTTTAAAAATCTAATAAAGTTATAAAAGCAAAAGTAAAACATCATTTAAAAGGTAGATATCTAGATTATTAAGAATGTTTTCTAGTGAAGCAATTAACAAATACAGGTTTTCCTTTGTATTTTATGGAGGACAAACTAGTGTAATAGAAGATTAAACTGATTCCTTAATTGTTCATTTCATGGGATAGACCCGTATTGGCAAACCTATGGCACGAGTACCGGAAGTGGCATGCAGAGCCATTTTTCCGGGCATGCGAGCCGTCACCAAACTCACCTGAAACTGCACGTGCTGTTCAGGCCTCTGGTGTGCATATGCACAATTCGGGGGCCCAGCCGGTCTTTGGAGCTCTCCTGCGCATGCATGCGTGCTTGAGCATGCGTGCGAGATGACTGGTGCGCAGCATGCGCATGTGCAGATGGTGTGGTTCTGCGCACAGCACAGGATGGGGGCACACACAAAAGCTGTGCACATGCACAGATGGTGCAATTGCACGCACAGCACATGGGGAGGAGCCATGCATTCCTGCTGATGGCATGCAAGTGTGCGCAAAGCGCCTTTCTGTTCTGTACTCGGTAAGTAAAAGATTCGCTACCACTGGGATAGACAGGTAGATGGAAGAAAAGGAGGTAGACAGGACGACAGATTACCAATTTCCAAAATAACTCTTTGAGCCTTAAAAAAAATGTAGCAGTTTAGCAGAAACAAATGGTTGTTATGCACAAATTAATCTCATTGTTAAAAAGTAATACAACAATCTTTTATTGTATTACATATACATACATACATACATACATTCCTGTTCTGACTGCGTTCCCCCCAGACAATAAGCCGACAAGCCAGAGGTTTAAATCAGAGGGATGTTATTGTACACAGCAAGATGAAAACACACCCACTCACACACCCACGTGATAATGAGTTCTTGGCAGACCTCACTGCAATTGTCTGCCAAATCCGGCCTTGACAGATAAGCTCTCAATAAACGTCCAAGATGCTCACGAACTCAGGAGACTCGAAGGGAAACAAGAGATTGGAATGAAAGTTTGTCACACACGGAAGCACAGATGCCTCTAAACTGCTATTTAACTCCTGTGGGGTGTGGCTCAGTGACATAGCTCACTCTCTGGCTCGCCCTCCCTTCCTCTTTTGCAGCTGTGTCTTCTGCTTTCTCCTCTGATGAGGGTTAATCCAAAGCTCTTCCCTTTCTTGGCTTCCCACTGGAGGCTGCTCTGATGGGCTTCCCTCCCGGCTTGTCCCAGGCTGCTCGTCTCTGCTCTCCTCGGGCATTGTCAGGGCAGGAACTCCTGGAGAGGGAGGCCTTGCCAGCTCCTCTCTCCCATCTGAGTCATCCTCATCATCCTCATCAGAAAGCCCTGGCACTGGCACAGGAGGCGGAGCCATAACACCACCCCTTCTTCTATCCCCCCATCCCCCACCATCAGAATTAATGAAGTTTCTTGGATGATAAGCTAAATATTTTCTTCTTCCTCCTCAAGGAAATAAAAAACACAGTTCAGTTGCCTTTTGAAAAAGCTCCTTTGAATCCCCGATACATTCAGGTCAGAGGTGGGTTTCAGCAGCTTCTGACCAGTTCTGGAGAACTGTTAGCGGAAATTTTGAGTAGTTCGGAGAACCGGTAGTAAAACTTCTGACCAGCCCCGCCCCCATCTATTCTCTGCCTCCCAGGTCCCAGCTGATGGGGAGGAAATGGGGACTTTGTAGTAACATTCCCCTGCCATGCCCACCAAGCCATGCCCACCAAGCCACACCCACAGAACCAGTAGTAAACATTTTTGAAACCCACCACTGATCCAGGGGTGAAATCCAGCAGGTTCTGACAGGTTCTGAAGAACCGGTAGGGAAAAGTTTGAGTAGTTCGGAGAACCAGCAAATACTCTGGCTGGCCCCAAAGTGGGGTGGGAATGGAGATTTTGCAATATCCTTCCTCTGCCATGCCCACCAAGAGTAGAATAGAATAGAATAGAATAGAATAGAATAGAATAGAATAGAATTCTTTATTGGCCAAGTGTGATTGGACA
>JANHFM010009914.1:5830-16674 GCA_032468115.1 Grayia smithii
TTTGGCGATGTTGTTACAGTGAGCTTTGGCACTTAGATCATTTGATATGAGTACTCCAAGGTCCTTGACAGAGTGAGTGTCAACTACAAGGTCGTGTCCACTCAGCTTGTATTTTGTGTTCTGACTCTTTTTGCCAATGTGTAAGACAGAGCATTTTTTGGTTGAGATTTGAAGTTGCCAATTTTTTGACCATTCCGACACAAAGTCAAGGTCCTTTTGAAGGATAGCAGCATTGTTGGTGGTGTTAAATAGTTTTACATCATCGGCGAAGAGAACGTGGAGCAGTCACCAATACTTGAGTTCATAAGACTGCATTGGGTGGTGTTTTTTTTCCTGGAATATTTTTTTCTACAACCCTTGGATTGATCAAACCATTCTGAAACTCAGTCTTTCTTTTTCTGGCTTCTTTACATACCTAATTTGGTTTTGTTCTGTTCAGTTTTCAGAGAGTTATTCTGGGGACAGATGGAGCGTTAATGCAGTTTTTTCCCAATATAGACAGGGACTTTCATTTGATGGGTCCCGGAATAAATGCCTTCTTTGCATGGCGTCCACCTTATGAAACATTCTGTCCTCCAAATTACATTAGGTCTAACCTAGAATCACTTTCAGTGAAGTAAATTTGATTAATAAATTAAACAAATTTGGAGGAAAGACCATAAGAAATATTTTTGATAATGCATGTTATAAGAGTATTGGCTTTGTAATCTGTATCGGAGCCTCTAAACCCTCACTAGAATCCCAGTCAAGATGATGTTTCTCACTTTATTTATGTATTTACTTATTAAATACTGCATTTAAGGCAGATTAGTATACATGTAGTTGGACTCCAAAGTATATGTAGCCTACACTATATAACCAAAGATACCCAAATGAGCAATCTTCACTTAATTATATTTTTTTAAAATGTTACCATGAAGGCTAAAATCATCACCATGGGAGGGGATTTTTTTTCTTTAACTCCCCCTCATCTCGGCATAACTCATTAATGTGACTCATTGTTAAGTAATTATTATTCATTATGGTGGAAATAGAGAGCATAATCACCCTCCAACCCATTTCCAGAGGGGTAATGGAGGTTGCAGAGCAAAATGATGCTATGTGGAAATGCAGTTTGTCTTTCTGCTGGAAAAGATTAATTAAAATTGTTTGCATTAACTTAATCATTTACTTGAATATTATGCTATGTCGTATTAAAGGTTGCAATCCAGGCCTGATCCTTATTCAGACAACTTAATTGCATTCACTATTGATGTGTCAAAACGCAATATCTAGTTTCTCTTCTAGATCCTTTTTCATATGGAGTTTTAAGTTGTAATAAGAGAAGAATTTGTATTTATGCTGAAAATGAAAGTTCAAAAAAGTCTATCATTTATTGTCTTCTCCTGAAGATATTCTCCAATTACATCTTCATATCACATTCTTCTTGAATTGTACAATACTGCTTCTCTTTAGCAAGCAGTGACTGATGTGTTTTATACACTGATAGTTAATGAGAGAAACAGAAGAGACATTCTGTTATTAAGATCAGATTATTAACAACATATTCTGATCAATTTATGTTTTATAGTTAGTTTCATATATAGCATACGGTATATAAAAATGCCAAGAGTTTCATAGCACATACTGTATATGATACAGATAAATTTTAAATCAAGCATTAGCATCTAAAGTTAACTTTTAAAATTTTATTTTATATTATAAAATATATTATAAGAATTTATTATTGACACTTCTTTTGTGGGCATGGTTAAAATAACTGAGACAAGATTTAAGATTATCCCTTAAAAAGACTTACTCTTGATTTTAATTCAACATATTTGGATGGTATCTTGTTCTATCATTCTTCAATCAATCTTTCTCATTCTTGAATAGTTGCACTGACTGACATCAGGTAAGTAATTCTTCAATAAGTGATTTCATTATTGCATCAAAAATGTCCCTTTTTTTTGTAAAGGTAGAATAATTTTTGAAGGGAAGTATTTGTTGTAGGGGACATTTCAAATATTTTTTTTAGATTAAGTATATTATTTTGCTTAAAAATATCCAGAACATACATGTATGTATGTATGTATGTATGTATGTATGTAGGTAGGTAGGTAGGTAGGTAGGCAGATAAAATAAGGTAGAGCAAGTAGCCATTCCAGACTAAAACAATATGCTTATTTTATGGAACTCACAGAATAATGTTTTGACCACTACCTACTGTCAGTAAGCAGCTGGGAACTAATACTCTTTCCACAGGCATGCTGACAATCATTAGTGTTGGCACACAAACAATATAGCAAACACGGAAGTATGCTGATAGGAGCTCCATGTGGTGTATTCTTCAACTTTCAAATCAGA
This sequence comes from Grayia smithii, assembly GCA_032468115.1. Lineage (NCBI taxonomy): Eukaryota > Metazoa > Chordata > Lepidosauria > Squamata > Grayiidae > Grayia > Grayia smithii. The sequence continues at coordinate 8,177 of JANHFM010009914.1, forward strand.
ATGTGAAACAAAGAAAGGATCTTACTTGCAGAATTGCTCTGTAAAGAATAGACAGAGCATAGATATACCTATATTTAGGTATATTTACAGATTTAAGCATTGAAAACATTGAACTGTGATATCCAAAACTTAAGTCTTTCAAATAAGAATGATAAGAAGTGAAAAGCTGTAACTCAGTGAAATATCTGAAATGTGGACTGCTTGAGCATTGGCTGAAATCACACTGATTTTAAGTAGCAGAACTATTTCTCTTTGACAGTATTCCCAATGCATTCTAGAAGATTGATATGAGACTGAAATATTACTGATAAATTTTGACAAATTAAGTAACAGTAGGATTGTTTGCAAGTAATCCAGAACTTTAATATTATTTAAATCAACTAAAATCACACTATTTAATTTTCAGATCTACCTGTTATTGTAAATTAAACTTGTTTAACAACAATCCAGTTGGGTAGATTCTTTTTTTATCTAACTTTGAAGTCATAATAAATTTCAATTATTTAAGAGAGAGAGGAAGGAAGAGGAAGAAAAATGTGAAAGGAGTGAATCCAAATAAAGGTAAAGTCAGAAAAAAATGCTGATAACATAACTGAGAATTTTACAACACACTCTTGTGACATGTCTCAGTTCAAATTCAAATATTCTTATTTTCTGGTCAGTATTACAGATGTTGTACTATAATAGTCTTCTGGCACAGCAAAATATTTCCCATCACTAGACTTATTTCACATATGACTTACAGTTTTGTTACAATGCAGGAAGCCAGCGATCATAGCATAATAGAACTATGCAGACCTTCGAAATATATTTGTCCAATCCCACCCCACCCCAGCCCAAGGTAGGAGTCCTCATATTATCTTGGACAAATGTTTACCCAATTTCTTCATGAAACCACTAGTAAGAGTGCATCCACTGCTTAATAGTTCTCACTGTAAATTTTTCCTTATTTCCCTTATTTCCATAGCATCTGAGAGAGAACAAGATCTCCTTGTTCTCTTTCCCAGATGCTATGGAGATTAGGTTGATGCCTGCTTCTCTTTGGTAGCCTTTTAAGTTTGGAGTATTATATCTCCCCTCAGTCTTCTCTTTATTAAGATAATTATAACTGTTCCTTTAACAGTTCTTTATAAAATTTAGCATCCAGGCCATTTATCATTTTGTTGCTCCTCTCTGCACTCTTTATAGAACCTCAGCATATATTTTTTTGTATTGTGGTAACCATTATTGAATTCAGTATTCCAAATATGGCTTCATCAGTTCAGTTTAGAGAAGTAAAGTTACTTCCCTTGATCTTGATACTATTCTCTGTTGATGCAACCCGGGATTGGCAGATGCAGCATGCCCCTAATTTGCAGATGCAGCATAAGTGGTGGCATACCTGAACACCTAGATCCCTCTCATAAGCACTACTATTGAGCCAAATAATGCCTCAAATTTAAACTGTGCTTAAATTTGGGAGTTTATTTTTATTGCCAATGAATTGCATCTTGTAGGATAGGACCCAATGCTCAAAGTCTGTAAAGAATCTTCTGAATTTTGATTGTACCTTCCAAATTGTTAGCAATGCCCCCAACTTTGTGTCATCCACAAATATGATTAGTGCCCCTTCATTTGAGAAATTGTTGAAGAGCTTTGGGCCCAAGATAGAACAAGATACTCCTTATTTCCCTCTACAAAGATATTCTTACATTAAGAACTGCAAGCTAAGAGTGGTCAACCAACTGCTAATCTATCTGATAGTGGTACTATAGTCTAATCTTATTAAGAAATAGATTGTGGTCTACATTATCAAATGCCTTACTGAAATTTAAGTATATTATATCTACATCATTGCCTTGGTCCACTGAGTTAGTTGCTTTGTCAAAGAAGGCAATAAGAATTGTTTAGCATGACCTGTTCCTAACAAAACCACACTGGCTTCTAGTAATCACCTTGTTCATTTCTAGGTGCTTACAAACCCAATCTTTATTATATTTTTCCAGGATTTCCTCAGGTATTCATGTCAAGCTGATTGGTCTGTAGTTTCCTGGATCTGTTTTTCCCCATTTTAAAAAATTAGAATCACATCAAATCTTTTCTAATCCCCCTGCTCCTAAGATTTTATTCAGTGGTTCTGATATCACATCTGCCAGTTCCTTCAGTACCCTGGAATGTAAACCATCCTGTCCAGTTGAGTTGGACTTATTCAGAGCACCTAGGCAATTCCTTATCTATTGGACCAGCATTCCTCTTCTTTCACTCACAATGCTGCTTTTGACAGGTTGAATTATTTTTTTCCTTTTATGCAAAGACAGATACGAAATGGGAGTTAGCAGTTCTGTCTTCTCTCTGCTGCCTGTCACCTTCTTACTTTCTTCTTTTACTAGTGGACCAATCAATTCCTTGACTTTCTTCTTCCTACTTATACATGGAAAGAATCTATATTTTTAGCATTTGTTGAAAGCCTTAGTTCACTCTAAATCTTAGGCTTCTTGACTCCTTCTTTGCAGATTCTGGTACATCTATTTCCATTTTTTAATACTTGCCCATTTTGTCCCTCATCTTGGGAGAGAGCTTGTTATGCAACCAAGCTGGTTTTATCTGGTGTCTATTCTATTCTAGTTTGCAAATAGACAAAATTTTGAGGACCATTTGTAATTACCATTCATTCAGCGTTGTCATAATTTTTAAGTCACTGAACAATTGGTCATACCTAGAGCTATCTTAACATTGTGGTTTTAATTTTGGATAATTTTATTTGCTGAACGTTGTGAATCTTTTGATACAAATTACTGACGGCCTAAGAAGAGAAGATAAAGTATTGTACATTAAATTAATTGTTTTTAGATTAAATTTCTGTTTTTCCTTATTGAAAACAAGGGCTGCTCACAATGGAGTGTTGTCCTTCTTAATAATATTTCCTAGTGAAGCAGAATGAAAGACAATATGAAAATACAGCAAAGGATAAATCATGTTCATTACAAGTGGAACATATTTATCTAGTTTGAATTTTCTTTTAAACTGCTAAGAGCCAGTCATTTGGATCATTTGCTGCTGAGGTCAAACACCCACATTCTGTGATGAATGAATTAATATTTGCCAATTGCTGTTTTGATGTGACAATGTCTTAACTGAATCTAATAGGTCTACAGAAGTACTATATTATTGTTAATAATATTTGATATATGTAGAGTACATATAGCAAAGTAGATGAATATACGAGCACAAATATTGGAAAACTTGGTATCTGTTTTTCTTAGCTGTTACTTTCTTCTTAAAGGTTACTTTCCTTCCTTTAAAATATCTGTCACTTTGCATCTTGGAAGAGAAATGGATTTTAGTGGTATATGACCCTGAAGTGGTATGGAGATAGGGGAAAAAACCCAAAATTTGATCCTGGAAGCTCATTTTGGTAAAAGAAAAGCATTATTGTGTATATTAAAAAAAGCAAATAGAGCCTCTGAACTTTGTTCCCTTGTCTTTCACTCTATGTCTCTTTTATCATTCAGCCTTTTGTTTCTGAGGTATGAGTATTGTAGAATATAAGAATGCTTGTGTCTTAGTTTTGATAGTATTGGCTATATTTCTCAAGGACACTTAAATAGGAACAGCTACTGAATTTAAATGTACTACTTGGGAAATGTTAGCTGATTGGTATATAAAAAAAACCCCTGGTAGATCATTAGGTCGTCCCACAATAATTCAGTTAAAACCTTTTTTTCAGTTCTTCTGCTTTTCTACCAAACTGCTTTGTCTCCGGGTTTATTCCAGATGCCTTTGACCAAAGGTAATGTTTGTTTTTTTTCAGTTTTCCAACTTCTTTTTCCTCTGGCATTTAATGTATATTACTCCAAATTGCTATGATTACAATGCAGCTTTTATCTCTTTCTTAGTGAGCCATTCATAGTTCAATAATGATTACTTTGGACCAGTTACTGTTTCTCAGTGTTTTATACCCCATAAGATTGTTATGGAATTAAAAAGCCTGAATGCCCATTTTGCTCATTGCTTACAGGAAAACCTATAAATAGAGCTGAATCCTTCCATACTCTTCCTTTAGAACCTCAATTATTGCATTTGTTCATAATTGGTGTGTCACAAACTGCCGTATGTTTTGCTACAGGTTAAATAGTCTGAGGTTTCTGGGTTTCAGAACTTTTTTCTCTTTCTGGAAATTTTTTATTTTTTATATCATTTATTTCCTGCTTGTATTATTTTTGTAAATAACTCAAGGTAACCTATATCCCTAATCTTCCTTCCTCCTATTTTCCCCACAACAGCAATCCTGTGAAGGTAGGTTGGGCTGAGAGAGAGTGACTGTCTTAAAGTCACTCAGTCAGCTTTCATGCCTAAGGCGGAACTAAAATTCACAATCTCCTGGTTTCTAGCCTGGTGCCTTAACCACTAGATCAGACTAGCTTTCGTTTGTATAAGTAGCAAAGAACTTCAGTGAAACCATACTTAATGTACATTTTCAGTATTTAATAAGATACAAACATTTAATAAGATGTAAACAGATGCCCATCTTGCAACACAATCATAGATATTTCATAATAGTGATAACATTCTGAATAATAACATACAGATTACTTTAGTTTGAGTGAAACACTGCTTTTGTTTTGTCAGTTTTGAGAAATGAAGGCTAAAAAAAAGAGACTAAATACAATTTTTTTGGGGGGGGGGTTTGTTGGTTGGTTTGTGTCATATTTATATAACCATCTGGTTCACAAAAAGTTCCTTTTTGCTAAGTAGGGCATAAGACCCAGGAACTTGTTACTCGTCGGGCTTTGCGTAGAGTCTTAGATAGTTGGCTATATTCATTCTTTTTAACTTTTTTCTTTGTGACATTGAAATAGCTCTCTAAATACTTTTAATTGAATTTTAGCTAGGTTGGTATGAAGCCATATTCACTTAATTCCCACATGATTCATTTAACAACTGCAGTAATTTGCTTAACAACCATGGTAAAATACCAGGCACAACTTACATAACAACTGCCTTGTTAACAATGGAAATACTGTTCCTGATTGTGGTCATAAGTAGAAGACTAAATTTTATTGTAGTGGTAATATTATAGCTTTATTTGGGGTTTTATTCAACTTTATTATAATAGTTTATAATATGTATATATTGATAGGAATGAAAACTTACAATATATTATAACACACTTGGTCATTTTACCAGCTATGCCCACTGTTAGAAATAGGATTAGAATTTCAGTCTTTCATGCTGAAAAAGTCAACCAAGCTAAGAAGTGCTATCCTATGAGGAAATACTGTACTATAACTTTTGGCCCATTAGTTTAGAGAAATAATAAAGAGGCAACATAATAGAAATGAATAAAAATCAAGCACAGAGATTTTTTCCCCTCAGTTTCTCATACGTGTAGAATATGGAGAATGCATTAAAGCTAAATATAGGAAACCAAGTTGTATAAAAAGAAGTACTTCTTTACTCCATCAGTAGTTAAATATTAACTACTTTAAAAGAGGGCAAATTTATGGAAGAAAACATTTTCATTAGGCAGTAAGTTTCCTCCTGTAAAGTGTAGTATATCCCAACTACTAATTGATGAATGTATAAAAAAGTTACAATCCCTAAGGTGTTCTTAGGAGCTTCCTGGAGCAGTTGATATGAATGCTAGACTAGATGTCCTTTGGCTTGTTGTATTAAGACTGTTATATTCTTGGAAATAGCTTGTTTGGACTGTTTTGGAGCTAGAAATAACTTTCCTTGAAGTTGACTCATGTCTTTAATTGATGGCTACCCAATCTGGGGTTATCTTCCTTTCATGTTAAGAGAAATGGGATTATAGCAATGTTGGGGAATTTCAAGAAATCTAAACAAAACATCTCATCCTCCTATAGAACTAAGTCCTCTATAGCAGTCTCTCAAGAGAATGCATCTGTATACTTTGGAAGGTCAAAAGACTAAAATGTATTTTGGATTTTTGTAGCGGCAACAAGCAAATGTGTTACAGTTGTATACACTGGCTTGGTTTCCCTTATATAATGGCTGCCAGATTCTTCTCTTGCTTATTAAAATAAGACCACAAGAGGGATTCGTATTTTTAAAAAGAAAGTAGGTCAGACCTAAAGACGATGTTTTGGGTTGGGTTTCTTTAGATTTTGCAAACCAAAAGAAACAGGTCTTATTACGTCCAGCAGATAATTGTCTCACTCTGCTGGGTGTGTTCTAATGGTTTGAATGATACAGGTTCATTTCAGAAATTCCTCTATCAAAATTGCAGCCAATTTCTATTTTTTTTTCTTTCCATCTTTCATAATGCATCTCTTATGTTCTTTTATTAATAATGAACATCTGTTTTTATCAGTATAATATAAGATACTAAGAAATTTGGTTGAAAGATTTCAGCCATTAATGATCAGTAATCAGTGTTATAATATGCATGATACTAATTATTCAACTCAATGATAATGTGTTCATTTTTTTCAGTGTTTCTCCACAATAACAGAAACTAGAGTTTTGCATTCATATGTGTGAAGTTTTGACTTTCGTTGTGGAATTTTTTGTTTCTTTCTACAATAATGCCATTTTAGGATTATTTTAAGATGAATTATTATATAAAAATGAAGCCTACAAGTATAGAAGATGTAATTTTGCTTGTCTGATTCCAAAACATAAAATTATAACAAATGGACATTCTATATAACCTTAACAAAGGTTTCAGCAAGAAAGAACCCCCAAAATGCATTATTCATCATCTCTCTTCATTTAAATATAAAAGTCAAAGGTATTTTGCTCTTTCGGTTTCCACATCTTACTACTGATTGTCTTTATAATTCTTAGCATCAAATGTAAGGAAGATCTTCTAGACCGTTCACATAAAAGTTACATTTATGGAACAGTGGATTTTAATTCTGTCATTGAAACACCAATGCATTTATGTTAAAATTTGAGTATTGATTAGACTTTGAGGGACTCCAGTTCTGATTGGTTTAGCTGTCAGGTTCAGTGTTTGCATTTAAGCCTGACACTGTAGTTGCAAAATGGGCCGATGAAACTCTCTTTGACTTAGAGAGCGGGCGTCTCTGCCTCATCACAGCATTCTTTTCAGCACATGCATGAAAACGGCAGTAGCATTCTCCAGAGAGTTGCAGAAATTTTCCCCATTGCCCTGAAGTCTTTCTGATTCCTCTCGAAACCACCCCCCTTCCTTTCTGTGTCCACAGTTATTTCGCAGCCAAGCATTCCCTTCGAGCATTGCCTGCAGAAGTAGAGTAACCCTGGCATCTATGCTCCCCAGTGGGAGAACTTTGGTGGAAGGTAATATTAATGAGACCTGATTTAAGCAGTAGAATGGGCTCATAAAACTAATACAAGTCGACTTTTAAAAGCCATTACTGTTTGTCAGGTAGGAGCACCCAAAGATTTAAATAAGAAAATCATAATAACCTTTGGCAAATTTAAATTATTGTAACTGAAGTGCTGAGGAAAAGTTCCACCACAAGAAGGGACCAAAATAGAAATGCATTTTAATATGAATACTTGCACAAGGAAGAGCTTGATTCTGTCTTCATTAAATGGTCAGCGATTGTGTGAATGTATTGTAATTTTTTTCAGGTTTCCATAAAGTAATATATTGTTTCAATTACCTGCTCATCCACCTAAAGAATTTGCAAACCCTTTTTTAAAAAAAAAACTTGGGTCAAGTTTGCAAATAACAGCAACAGTGATCATAATCATTATTAATTGTTAAGTTTGTCTCAAACTTCCTATTCTTTTGAATATGAGGTTTGGGTTTGATAAAGCTTTAGGTGGAATAATAAAGTTGTACTACCCTGCTGAATAAGATGTCCTCATTTATTTATTATATTATTTCTATACTACTGACTCAATATGGAATCCTAAAAATGTATATATAAGTAAAATTACATTAATAAAACTCTAAATATAAGAACGTATTGCCCATCATTTTTATTTATTTTCCAATTAAAATATATTATAGAGGAGTTACAAATTATGCTACTTTCTACTTTTGAAAATGAAAGTAAAATAGTTAAAGCATAACAATATACTTGGCAGTCTCCCCCTAATAATTTTTCAAGACTTTTTAACCTTTGGTTCTTCAATGTTATTAGCATATACTAAACGAAATATTTAAATGTTGGAAGCCAGATTTTACTCTTTTTATTCTCTTTTTGAAATGATATGGATTAAGGGAACTTGAATGGAGTGCAGACATCTGGGACACTTAAATGGGATCCTTATAAAATGTGGAATACAACTCCATAATTCTGGAAGGGGTGGTGGTGCTCTCCAAATAATTGAAATATGTTCTGAATTCCCTATTTGTAGTGATCAATGAGAAAAGATTTAAAGGAAGGAGGAACATGACAAAAAGTTAGTACTTTTTAAAGAATCTACTTATAATTTTAATCTTACTTCCTTTACAGCAGTGGTTCTCAACCCTCCTATTGCCGCGACCCTTTAATACGGTTCCTCATGTTGTGGTGACCCCCAACCATAAAATTATTTTTGTTGCTACTTCATAA
>JANHFM010009914.1:47174-60489 GCA_032468115.1 Grayia smithii
CATGAGAGTCAATTTGTGGTGTCCTGTGCCTCAGCTGTGACTCCCCCCCCCCCTTAGTACAGCTGAGAGATTGGAGAGAAAGATTTCAAGAGAGTAAGCTTTTTGCTTGAAAGCAGTTCAATCATGCTGGGAAATGTGGATATGCTATGCAAACAGCTTACAGTATTTTCTTGAAATCTCTTCTCCAATCTCTTGGCTCTGCCAGGGATAGAAAAAAAAAGGCAAGTAATTTCTGTGGGGAATTTCTTCTTTGCCTGACTCCTTCGGGAGGGGGTCCTTTGCCAGAGTGACATATTGGAGAGGAAGTGATTTCAAGAGAGTAAGCTGCTCGTGTAGCATCCCTATGTGTGTATGTATTTGTGTTTATCTTTTAGGATTGTAAGCTCCCCAGAGTTACCCTGTGGTAAGATGGGTGGCCAATAAATTTTACAAATAAATAAAAAATAATGAATAAATGTGATCACTTTGCTTTCAATGTGTAGAAGAGCAAAACAACCTTACTTTGTACAGATCTCCTTGTTTCTAATCTTTTTGCTCTGCAAGCGGGGAGTAAAAAGAAGCTATTTCTGCAAGCAGACTCTCCTTTGCCTGATCTTTGCCTCCACAACTCCCCAGGTTGCAGAGGAAGAGCAAGATATTTCAAGAGAGTAAGCTGTTCATGTAGCACGCCTGCAGCTCCCAGCCCTGAGCTGTGGTGCAGCTCATTGCTTTTGATGGGTACAAGGCAGTAAGCAGGTACTTGGAGCCTTCCAAAGGGCAGGGAAGGGGTTAGGTGAATAGAATCTGAAGGTGTGAAAGTCAGTACAAATGTCCTGTCTCTTTCCAGCTGGAAAGCACAGTCCCAATCATGTGATTTCCTACTTAGAGACTGCCTCCACTTACTGATGAATTTGCAAGTCCCAGTTAGGGTTGTTAAGCAAGGACTGCCTGTATGTATTTAAATCTGTAATTGTCAATGTTTCATGCATGCCTCTATAAGAGATACATGTAGATTATGTACACCTGAGATGTATGAATGGATGTACGCGGAAAGTTTATAATATTTTGGCTGGTTAAAAAAACAACAACTAAGCAGAGTAAAAACCAGTTAGTACTTTATTGGGAAATGAATGTCTATTGTCCCACTGTCTTTTTTTCAGATAGATTTAATCTATAGCCCTGTGATTTAGTGGAAATCAAGAAATCAAAAATACATGTCAGGAAAAGACAATAGGAAATGTCTTCCTTACTGTTACAAAAAGTCTTGTTTGAGCAAGACTTTACCTTGTGTTCTAAGATTGCAGAACTGCTTAAGCATGTAGAAGCTGCATGGCTTAGTGAGACTGAATATATTTATTCTGTTTACAATTTGCGGTAAAATAAAGTTGAAAAAAATACTTAATGTTTTAAATACAGTATGGGCCAAAATGCAGATATTAATTCCATACCCCATAAAAATCCTTAAAAGCTGAGAGTTTAAAGGTTTTAATTATGGGTGCAATACCCAGAGATCCCAGAAACTGGTGACTCTCTAGAACAGTGATGGCTAAACTTTTCCGTGCTTGCGTGCCAGCCTGCGTGCCAGAAATGGCACATGAAACCATCCCACGAGGAATGCGCGGCCCCGCTGACCTCTGTGCCCGCGGGAGCGCTGATACCTGGAAGAGCAGTTGTCTGTCACACATGCATGGGCTGGCACCCGAACTTCCGGTTTTCGGCATGGACGCGTGCCTGACAAATAGCTGGCCATCGCGCATGCTTGCAACGTAAACCCGGAAGTTCGGGTGCCGGCCTGCACATGTGCGACAGAATGCCACTCTTTCAGGTTTCGCCACTTCCGCACATGTGACGGCCAGCTGACCAACCTGTGTGTGTCCACAGGAACGCGGTAGAGGAGCCTGCAAGGCAGCGCATTCTTCGCACTTCCGGCATGCGTGCCATGGGTTCTCCAGGACTGCTCTAGAAGTTACCACTCAATTGTGTCTTTTGAATATGATAGGTGGAAGAATAATAATTTTGATTTATCTCATTAAAATGTTGATGGAAATTAAATCATGGTTTATGTTTTGTTCTAGCTCTAACTTCTACTTTTGTCCTGATGCTACTTATTATTGGGCAGTGACTTCTGATACATTCAAAAGTTACATATGATTGTTCTCTCAAATAAGGTTGTTCAACATTGTCTATTCTTCTTCTAAATGGCTTTGATTTCTTCTACAAATTTATGAGCAAGAAAATTGCTTCAGCCTGGAATAGGAGAAGATAATAATTTAGTAAATTGTTTTAGTGTGAAAGTTGAGGTATTATATGACTCATTCTCAGGAAGATTAAAGCAGTGTAAAATTCAGTGTATAAGAAAAGCATGATTGGTGTTAGCAGTGAGCAAATATGCATTTTGAATACAAATAGCTCTTGCTTAGCGACTATTCAGTTATGATGGTCGTGAAAAGGTAACTTTGTGACCAATGACTGAATGTACAACCTTTGTAGCTTTGTAAAGAAAAGGAAATCTGAAGTAATATCATAAGCAGATTTTTCACTTTGCAACTGCTTCACTTAATAACTAAGTTGCAGTCCCAGTTATGGTCACTAAATGAAGGTTACTGGTAATGTTAATAAATCTATTATAATAATTTGGTAACTTCCTTTACTGTAAAGTTTTGGTTACAAAATTTATTATAACTTCAGTCCTACCTATGCAGAAATAGACTGAGATGCAAGATGTTAAACATCTTTCAAGACTTTTCAGTATATAACATTCTTATATATTACCAAGAAAATATTTTCTGTTTTCATTTATGATTCAGGTCTTCCTCTCCCCCCCCCCCCCCACCTCCCATTTCACTTCACAGCTCACACAGTTCACAGCTCATTGGGATGCTGGGGAATGGATTATCAGTGAGTTTCTGCCAACTTCTTCAGGTCTTTTGTGCATGGCAATTTATGATATTGGGGTGTCTTATTCCGATTATTGACTAAAAGTTTTGGCTGCTCCAAAATCCAAGTTATAGGATGCCGTCTCCTGAATTGGGAAATAGAATTGGGTCAGTGGATCCGCATGGGAGAACTATATTTTCAAAATCGAGTTATTCACTGCTGAACAATTTGTGTCACATAGGTTTTGGGCTCTGTGGAATTCCAGAGAACCTCATCGGAGCTTTGTTGAAGACTGGTGTAAAAGGAATAACCGCTGTCAGTAACAATGCAGGGTAGGTATTCCCCCCCCCCCCCCCCCAAATACCAGTTATTAGGATTATTTTAAACATCCTTAGGAATGCTGCACAGGGAAAAGAAATTCCTTATCTTTGCTTTGTGAAGAACTTATTTTGCAACTTTAACTGATGAGACTACTTTTTTTTTTGGCAAGTTCAATTAAGTCTGAACTTTGGCTATATTCTTCTCTCTCTACTTATTTTGCTGCACCTGTTAATGGCATGACTACCCAGCAGTGGTACATAATCATGTCATAAACAGGGCTGCTGTCATTGCTATTGCAGAGGGTAAGTTATTCATTCATTTAAATATCTGCTATAAACTTCGGTTGGTCACCCATAAAAGACATTGTGGTTGAAATAATAAGACGTTGGATGACAGAATGCCAGAACATGAAATGCACAAATACGAAAACATTTCAGAGTATTTTAAAACAGGAGTTTAAAACTGAAGTTTGTACATTGCCCGAAAAAAGGTTGGTTTTCGTCATATAAAATCATCACTTTATTATTTTGCTTGGTTCTTCAAGTATTCATATGTAAAACAAGTTCTCCAACTGCAATTCAGCAATACAGTGACTTCATAAAAGTGATAAAATGAATGAGTACAGCATCCATCCCTATGCATAATGATCTTATTGAGCTTAAGGTATGGAAGTAAACAAATGCACAGTTTTCTTTAATAATTAATTTTTTTATCTCTATATACAAGAAGCAATAATATAACATTGTAGTTGCGTAATATAAAATAGTTTAATTTTAAAATACCTCAATAAAACTTACGGTAAAACTGTATTTTAAATGGGAAGGATGAATTTGCTTTCACAATGTAAACCTGGCTGTTGTGGCTTATTCAACAAGCCATGAAAAACATGATGGTTTAACATTGCAAAATGGCTAGTTTTATGAATCGGGCTTTATTCTGTACTTAATTTTTATTTTATTTAAAACATTAAAATACAAACTCAAAAAAAAATAAATACAAAAACAAAACAAAGCTAAACAAGACTACACCAAAAAAGTGCATAAACAAGGTAAAACAAACATCTATGTAAATTGTCCCCCCCAAATGAATATGATAAATATATTTTAAAGAGAATAACTCCTCCCCCCTTGCAAAGCAGGCATATAATTATATACATTTCTACAACACTGTTTACCCAAACCACTTAGCCTGGCATCTATTTAATATATGAAAACATAGTTAACAGCTATAACCAACAGCTAACTTATGAACCAGGCTTTATTTATTTCTATACATTTATAATATATACCCATATTTTGAAAATACTGATTCTTGGTCAGGGTCCTCTAACTTGAATGTTCAAATAGTACTAGGAAGATTCTAACAATAGAAGTTAGTTTTTAAGGTATTTTCTGTATTAACCTCTTGTTAATCCTTGGAGGAGTAACCAAAATCTTTTTTGTGTCTTGTCCAAATAATTAAAGCACAAGTGTCTTTTTTTATTTCTTTGTTTAACTATGGGAGCATTGCCTTGGAAATAATCCAATGCATTCTCAATTCTGATAATGGATCATTACAAAAGTCCTTGTATCATACTAGACCATATTAGACCAGTGATTCTCAACCTTCCTAATGCTGTGACCCTTTAATGCAATTCCTCATGTTGTAGTGACCCCCAACCATAAAATTATTTTTGTTGCTACTTCATAACTGTAATTTTGCTACAATTATGAATTGTAATGTAAATATCGGATATCAATGTTCTCTGATGTGGTAGAGGATAAGAGAAGCCCATTCCCAAAAGTTGCCCATCGCCATAAATTCTCCCCTCCTGCCCAAGAGAGAGAGAGAGAGAGGGCTGCTGCTGCTTGTAGCAGCACTATTTCTTGCCCATGTCGACTAATTCTGCGAGCTGCACGCCACACTGAGGCTCGCTTCACTCGGCACTTGACTGCTTGCAGGAAGCCTGAAACCTTGGGAAGGCATTGTAACCTAGACTAGCTCAGCCAAGCAGGGCTTCCAGGAACAATAAAAGAAGAGCCGGGGTTGCAGGAGCAGAGAGACGGGCGGCCCCCCCTTCTCTTACCCCACTTAGGCGACCCTCGTGAAAGGGTCGTTTGATGCCCAAAGGGGTCCCGACCCACAGGTTGAGAACCACTGCTCTAGAGAGTCCTGTATGACAATCTGCTTTTAAAATTAGCTCCTTCAATTATCCCTGAAAATTGAAATTAAACTGGAACTAATTTCAGTTAAGAGTTTTGATAACCATCTATTAATTCATCTTCAAAATTCTGGGATACAAAAATTTTAAATTAGAAATCAATAGGAATCTTCAAGTAATAGAGAATCACAAGTTTTCAATTAGTATGGCTCCTTCTATTTGTCTGTCTGTCTATCTATCTCCATCCATCCATCCATCCACCCACCCATCCACATGTTGCCCTATTGATGATTTACAAATGGAAAAACAATATACAGCTGCTGTCTGGAAGTAGGGGAAATTGAAGTTTGCTACATCTGGTGAGCCCCAGCTTGGTGAGGCTAAAATTTTCCATATTCTTTATTCATTCCCCCCCTTCTCTAAATGAAATATAAGCCCCAAATCCTGAAGTGTTTTGCAGATGGTCTTTCCAACTTCCCATAATAAAAATGGCTGGTGATTATTTGTGTTTGAGAAATCACAGATGTACACTTCGCCCTGGAGCAATATTCAGGGGAAATTCATAGAAACAGGCTATTTCTTCATTTAGAAATAAATTCAATTTTATGTAGAGTTAGATAACTGACAAGTGGTTGTCCATCTGCCATCAAGCAATCAAACTGTGAATCCATTCATTTGATCTGTCTGAAACACAATAGACTGGCTGTTGTTTCTTTCCTTTTTTTAACCTTGATTCCATGTTTATATTTCTGGCATTTCAAATGCAACTTCCATACTAACCCAATAATATCTGGGAGGCAATCTCTTTTTCTTTTTTTGTTCCCCCCCCCCCCAAATGGACAGGTCACCAATGACTTGAAGAACATTGCAACGTCGCTGCATTTAGTGTAGAACACCTCTCCTAAGCCTTAATAGGTTAAGGTTCAGTAAAGTTCAAAGTTCTAATGGCAGATTAGTCTCTATAATTTAATAGCTGTATGCGTTATATGTGATCAGCACCGCAACTTCTGAGATGCTGATACATTATTATCTCCATTAAATGAGATTATATATCAAGGCTATCAATGCTAGATTTATTATAGTCATCCATTCTAAAAAACTTTTGGTGGCCTAACAACAAAGCAAATATACAACTAAAAAGTTAAAAACATAACTACCAAACATAACATCCCAGAAAACAGAACAACTGTAGCAGTAAAATCATGATAGGCTCCACTAACATACCATAAAGATCTCTGCAGGAATGCTATTCTTGAATGCAGGGACTGTGATGGGAAGGCACACTTTCTTGGTTCTGCAGCCTTTAGCAGGGCTGTTCTGCCAAATATATCTTGTGGGCAGAAATGACTGGAATTAATCATGCCCACTGGTTGGCTTTCCCGATGATGACCAGCATCTTGAATTGCACTGACAAGCAATGCAGTTCACACCAGGCATAACAAGAAGTGCTTGCATTGTTGCATTTTGAAGCATCTATGGCTTCCATATGGTCTTAGAGGACAGCCCAATGCAAAGTGTATTGCAAGAATTGCTAGATAAGCAATAGGGGTATAACTGAACAGAACAGAATAACAGAGTTGGAACAGACTTTGGAGGTCTTCTAGTCCAACCCCCTGCCTAGACAGGAAACCTTACATCACTTCAGACAAATGGTTATCCAATCTCTTTTTTAAAATTTCCAGTGTTGGAGCATTCACAAGTTCTGGAGGCAATTGATTCATTGTTCTGTCAGAAAAATTCTCCTTAGTTCTGGGTTGCTTCTCTCCTTGATTAGTTTCAATCCATTGCTTTTTGTCCTGCCCTCAGGTGCTTTGGAGAATAGCTTTACTCTCCCTTCTTTGTGGCAGCCCGTGAAATATTGGAACACTATTATCATATCACCCATGGTCCTTTGTTTCATTAAACTATACCCAGTTCCTGCAACTGTTCTTCATATGTTTTAGCATCCAGTCCCCTAATTATCTTTGTTGCTCTTCTCTGCACTCTTTCTAGAGTCTCCACATGTTTTTTACATCATGGCGACCAAAACTGGATTCGGTATCCCAAGTGTGGCCTTACCAAGGAATTATAGAGTGGTATTAATTGATCTTGATTCTATATCTCTCTTTATGCAGCCTAGAACTACTTGGCTTTTTTGGTAGTTGATGCAAACTGCTGGCTCATATTTAAATCATTGTCCACTAGGATTCCAAGATCCCTCTCACAATTACTACTATTGAGCGATGTTAGATATGGTGACCTGTCAATCAAGCGAGGTTCCGGATTTCCACTGAGGTCCGCCATTCAGGCGGGAAGTAAACTGGCCTCTGATTGGCTAAGACGCAGTATATAAGAAAGCCTCGCTGGCGAGGCTCGCTGCTGGTTGCTAGTTATCTTATTAAACAGCTGTTGTATTACAAGTCATTCTCTCTCATCTTCAATCACCGATCCACCAATCTAACACTGGCAACGGGGGTGGGATCGAGGACAGCATAGGAGAGAGCTGACTGCAAGCAAGCCAGCCTGGGGATCGGAGTGAAGCGGCATTTCTGCACAACATTCAAGAATGAAGATGGCAGTATCAAACTCTTCTGCGTTCTCCCAGCCAAAGCCATTCAACCCAGAGCAAGAAACCTGGGCATCATACATGATGCGTTTGAATGCTTTCTGGAGGCCAATGATCTCCACAACTTGGCTGACAACAGGAAAAGGGCTCTCTTTTTGAGTCACTGTGGCCATGATGTTTTTGACATTGTTCAGTCACTTTCTGAACTGGACCCAGTTAGGACTGTGGCATGGCAAACCCTTCAGGATAACCTGAAGGCTCATTTTGTCCCGGCTCCATAAAAAATTGTACAGCAGTACAATTTCAGACACCACGTACAACAGGACCATGAGTCCATCAGCCAATACATGGCCGCGCTCAGGAAAGCAGCAGTGCATTGTGATTTTAAACATCTGGATGATATTTTGCTAGATCAGCTGATTTGGGGTGTAAAAGATTGCCGTCTACAAAGAAAACTGCTTGCAAAGGAGGGTCTAACCCTAAAAACTGCCCTCAATGAGGTCAGAGCCTCAGAATCATCAAACAAGACAGCTGAGTCATTTAAAAAGTTCTCAGCCACACCTGTAATCCCCAAGACAGCACCTAATGAGCTCAAGAGCCACCAGGTGGAGGAAGACATGGGGAGCAGCGAGGAGGAGGTCTACAAGACCGAACCAAGGGGATCCGGAGGCCAAGCTCCACGTCCAATGCTCTGCACAAGCTGTGGGGACCAGCATTCCCAGGCATCCTGCCGCTACAGAGACGCCATGTGTCATCGCTGTGGCAAGAAGGGACACTTGGCGCAAGTCGGCAGGGCTAACTTGCCCAGCAGAGACCAACAGGCGTTCCAGCCTGCAGGAGTGGACAGACCACCTCCCAAGGGGAACTGGAAACTTTGCAAGCCCATGCTTGTGTGGTTAATCAACCAGTTATGAATCCAACTAGTGGTGATGCTGTCTAACCCACATTTTTCTATTTTATCTAGTAGTAGGTTATGGTCTACTTTATCAAATGCCTTACTAAAGTCCAAGTAAATTATATCGACAGCATTCCTCTGGTCCATCAATTTTGTCAGTTTGTCAAAGAATGCAATAAGATTAGTCTGGCCTGATCTGTTTTTGGCAAACCCATGTTTACTTTTGGTTATTACTTTGTTTGCTTTTAGGTGTTTGCTGATTCGTTGCTTGATTATCTTTTCCAGAATCTTGCCTGGCATTGAGGTCAGATAGGTCTGTAGTTTCCTGGATCTATTTTTTCCTCCTTTTTTGAAGATGGGAACTACATTAGCTCTTTTCCAATCCTCTGGCAGTTCCCTGGTGCTCCAGGATCTTTGAAAGATATAGTTCAGTGGTTCTGAAATCTCGTCTGCCAGTTCCTTCAGAACCTTGGGGTGTAATCCATCTGATCCTTGTGATTTGAACTTGTCTAGGGTAGACAGGTGCTCACTTATCATTTTCATCCCTATTTTAAATTGTGTTCCTAATCTGTTTTATATTGAATATGGGTCAGTTGCATATATTTATTTGTCTTATCTAATTAAAAAAGGTAAAACAAAAGTCTGTAATAAAAAACTGGGATATGAAGTATATATCAAGGAAAAGGTGATAATATGCAGGTATTAGCATATGCATGTGTTATCAAGGAAATACAGGCAAGTGGAAGTCAGTTATATCGTATAAGATATATTTTCAATGAATTTATAGAATGGCCCATATTTAAGTGTTCTGAATTGAAATAATTGTACAGTAACCAGATTCACCCCCTGATTTTTATAAAATTTAAATGTCTATTGCATATCCTTTCGCCGTGACCTAAAGACTAATTTTTTCTACATCATGGCTGAGTTGATGTGGGTGTTTATTAATTTTTATGCTGATTTCAATTGTGTTTTTATTATTTTTTAAAAAATTGTTTATTGTATGTTTTTTGTTTTATGTAAGCCGCCCCGAGTCCCTTGGGATATGGGCGGCATATAAATGCTATTAAATAAATAAATAAATAAATAAATAAATAAATTCACTGTATTATATTTGAAATTAGTACTGTCTGTCAAATAACTTAGAAGACTTTTTATATTTAACCTGAATTAAGTCAAGGTACTGTTATTTGTGGCAAATAAACAGTTTCTAACTTACACCCTGTAGGAATTATAAAATGGCAGAACATTGTGTTTTTTAAAGGATTACGTTCTTTTTACACAAGAGAGAATAAGCACTTTACATAAAAGGATGGGAATATAATCAATTTGTTGGGTAACTGAAAGCAATAATAATGCTATAATAAATAAATAATAAAAAACATAATCTGGGGAGGGGTGAACAAAAGCAACAACAACAAAAAGAACTGCTGTAATGATAAAAGAACAAAAAGATAAAAGAATTAGACTTGGTACATGGATACAAAGAGATGAACCCAAATGTAGCCGTATCTGTGAGAACAAAGGAATCAGAGTAATATATTCCTTAAGTGAAAATAAATGGCTAGCCAGCAAGATTAGGAAACTTTGCGCTAAAGAACAAAGTGGGTCTCATCTTCAGAGTTTTTCTTTGCTCCCAAAGACTGTTTTGTTTGCTGAACAAAGCTTCTCAGCGGCTGGTACTGATAACTGTCTATCTTGTGACAGTCAACTTTTATTAGCTCTCTCTGAAAATCATTCACCATTAAACACAGTTGGATTCATTTGTTATTTTGTTTACATTTGCCCTTGTTAATAGGGCCAATGAAAATATCTTTACTGTTGTCACTAGTTCTGATCAGCCAGACTCATTGTTGTATCCATTTTGTCCTCAGGGTAAGAAGAGTGACTTTTGGGGTCTGCTGAACCTGAAGATTGCTTGACAGAAGTTTCTGAAAAGGTAAAATAAAAATAAATCCATATTTTTTTTCTTACTTGGTTTTCATTTCATTTTACCTTGCTGGTCTGCTTGTCCATAAAAGCACCTCATCACACAGACATCTACAACATTTACATTTCCTGACATTCCTATCTAGGAATAAAATGAGCCCGAGAGCGTCAGTATGATAAAAATCAAAATTAGTAGACTATCCTACAAGTGTGTTATTCTACAACTGTATTAAAATCATACTTATGCAGTGCAGTACTATGTGTTTATGGAAAAGTGACTACTGTTTTCAGTGAAGATTGCTTCTTAAAAAGTAGTCGCCTTGCAATTCAATCCTTATAAAACATTATAAAAGTTTTGTTATTATGTTTGGTTTATGTTATGTGTAGACTTTGTCATAGACTTGGCTGGTAAGCAAGTTTGTTAAGTTTGTTATGAGTGATGGCAGAGTCTTTAGAAGAAGCAGTGAGTAGGATGGTTGGGTTATACTCCTAAAAGAAATATCATTCACTCATTTCAAGCAAATTCACACAGGAGAGTAGCCTAAGGCTGAAATCCAAGGAACATTTGATTCAAAGTAACTTTGATTGAAATCAAGGAGACTTAAGATCCCAGGTTAATCTTGTACAATAGGTTGTTTCCTGCGATTTACAGCTATTTTTAAAAGTTCTTGATGAGAACCAGAATGAAGCTAATGATGTGTTAGAGTATTCCTGTTTCTCTCTAATTTTGGAATACTTTTAAAATCTGTTTGTATAAAGGTGCACCTCTTGAATAGTTAATGATTAATGTCTTTGTCTTGGTAATGGTATCAGCAGTGTCTAAAGCAACCTATAGTTTTTCCATCTTAGTACATGCAGAAATATTTGCTTTAGAAGACACTACCTAAAAGCAAGCACTGTTGTTGTTCTATTTTACATTGGATCTTAATATAATCTGAAATGCGAATGAATTTAGACTATATAACAGGAGAGGCCATCTTTGGAAGTCAGTGAGAATACTGGATATTTTCTCCAAAAGGTTTTCTGGTGGATGTGGTCAGACAGAAAACATCTTTTTACCAGAATAAAAGCTGGTGAAGTTACTACTTACATCTAATAGGCTTTAATACATTTTTTTCACCATATTTTTTCTTCAGCTTGTTCAAATAAATGAACAAAAAGGCAGGCAAACAAGGAACTTGATAGACAAACAGGAATACCATACGTCCATCTGGGCCCCATGTTGCCTCTTTATGGTACATTACTGTATGTTGTTTTCCATTATACATGTACTATTCTGCACTTTATTGTATCCTACTGTACTTTCTACTGGGGCCAACATTTGTATATTATATAATATTTGCTACAATTCGATTGTAAATATATTTTTTATAATATGAAATATTTATTTTGAAAATATCTAAAATGACATATTTATCTAAAGAATAAATATAGGCTTACTGCTTGTCTTTTTATGTTAAGAAAAATATTATTTTGAGAGCTGCTTCTTCAAAATAATATGGTATGGTGAGAGTTCACAAAGTCACTTTGGCATTATAAGAAAAGTATGATGCATTTATCAACCCTGTTTTGGTTTACTTTGTCTCTCTGGTTGAAGTACTGATTGATTTAATTGTTGGTAAGTGACATTAAGGTTTTCAGCAGGTTTCAGTAGAATATGAACTGTTAATAAGTTCAATTAATGGAATATATTTAAAATCAATTGTAATTATGGAATGAACAATAAAGGTTGTCATACAATAAGATATTCAGAAACCACATTTATGATAGTTTCCATTTTGCACTAAAGGGACCACTTCAAAGTACTATTTCCACGTTTGAGTAACCATGAAACTGAAGTGATTCAACTTGAGTAAATGTCTGTAGAGAAGAACATAGAAGCCAGAATGGAGGAAAGTGCAGTTGCTTGCTTTACACAAGTATGTGTTATTTCTTTGATGCATGAAAGGGAAAACACTTGTCAGAAAAAATAGTTGACAAAATCTTGTTTTCAAGTCTTCTCATTGCTACCCATTGCCACATTAATATATTTTAATGTATCTTTGCTGCTGGCCATCTTCTTCTCTTTCTTTCCAAGCATGGATCATAGTAGCATGGTAAACACTGAATGTTCAGAGCACCTTCATACAATTAAAGCATATGGAATAGTTATGTACAGTCCTCAACTTCAACAGTTCATTTAGTAACTGTTCAAAGTTACAAGGACACAGAAAAAAGTGACTTATTACTATTTTTCACATTTACGACCATTGCAGCATCCCCATGGTGATGTGTTTAAAATGCTTGGCAACTGACTCATATTTATGACAGTTGCAGTGTCCCAGGGTCTTGTGATCACTTTATGCGAAATTCTGACAACCAAAGTCAACGGGGAAGCCAGCTTCAGTTAATAACCTTGTTACTAACTTAGCAATTGCAGTGATTCACTTAACAATCGTGGCAAGAAAAGTCATAAAATGGGACAAAACTCATTTAACAAATGCCTCACTTAGCAACAGAAATTTTGGGCTCAATTGTGGTCATAAGTTGAGGACTACCTGTATAAACACAGAGATGATAGAATAGAATAGAATAGAATTCTTTATTGGCCAAGTGTGATTGGACACACAAGGAATTTGTCTTGGTGCAT
>JANHFM010009914.1:82567-97465 GCA_032468115.1 Grayia smithii
TCCAAATATGGGGTGGTGGTGGTGGGGGGGGTGGGGGTGGTGGAATACAGTCTGTGTAACAGAAGTCACTGCTAGAAGCTGTATCCCTGATCAGTTATTTTCGCCAATCAGTCACTGTAACTTCAAAGGTGTTGGGTTTTTTTAAGAAATCAAATAAGATAGGGGAAGGAATTAAAAAGAGTATTGGTTGGAAGAATAGGACAGACGTTACTTTATTCCAATCTCTCATGGTCCTTTTACACCAAAGCTATTGTAAAGTAAATAGTTAATGTGACCATCTGGTTGCTAAATATAGCCCTGGCATCCCTATTCTCAATATTGTGATTCCAGAATACTCTTAATAAAGCAGAGGTCTGCAATTTGTATTGTTGCTGTTGTTGAAATCCACAGTCCTTCATGGATACTCTTGAGTCTTCCATTCAGAACTGGAGCGAACAATGACTAGAGCCAGTGCCCATGTAGATGACATCAAAGTACTTCCCCCCCCCCTTTTGACCTTCCTTTTTCACTATTTATGTTCCCAAGCATTCCAGTTTCTTAAAATTGTGTGAATGTGTAATAGCTTTAATAAAAGTTAGTTTTGAAATAGCATGTCTATATTCTGGCTGAGCTTCACTCAGTGAGTTTAATCCAAAATGTCTCTTCCACTGACAGAAGGTCTCTTCATTGAATGGCTGTTTCTAACTTAACAGAACAAACCCGCTTTAAAAAAGAGGTGCCAAATCCGGAGGAATCCCCATGTTTACGCAGACTTTTGTGTCAAGCTTTGCATATGTCTTCATGATAAGTAGTGTACTGGCCTTTAATCACAATGGCTTGCCTTTTCAGTCTCTTGTATTGTAACACAATCCTGATGTAATGTTGTGCTGAGCTCTGGAAAGTTGTCCATTAACTCTTGCGCAAGAGATCGTGAAACAAAACTAATGCATTTTCTCCTTTCTTGTGATTCTTTGGGTCTTAGCTTGTCTTAAATATTAGGGTCCCCCCACCCAACCAGATTTTGCTGCTAAGATTCATTCACTCTATTTTTATTGGAACAAATAATTGCAATAAAACTGTTACTGCTTCAGCAGAGTGCAGGCCCGTCACAATAGTAATCACATTGATGATAATAAAGATAAAATAATTTTGCATTGAATATACAGATGTATTTATTTACTTCAACTATAAAACTGAGCATTGTGTTAATGTATTTTTTATGCTGAATAAAATGCCTAATTTAGTTTAGCGTATTAATAAATAGCTGGCAGTTTTCAGTAAGACTGGCTAATGAGAGTGAAGCTCTGAAATTGTCTGGTCTGTGAGGAGTGATGGAATCAAGTTTATTATTGGCTCAGTGTTAAGATTGGCCATCATGCTTTGAACTTTTGAACTGCTGGTTGGGTGTATGATTTATTGATTTTGATATATTCTACTGTTAATTTTTCTTATATTTATTTATTCATCCATCAATCTTCACTTTTCTGTTTGTTGCATGAAAGTCACACATTCTTGAAAATTCAAGAGTTTCAAGAGAAGTGAAGCCAGGTTTTGGTGGACCCTTTCGTAAAATACTTCTTTATTTCCTCTATCTTTTTCTAATTGTTTATTGCAATGACCCAGAAAAGGATTGTGTACAGTATAAGTATTTTACCAAGAAATGGCTAAATACATCTGTACTATGGATCCAAATGCTAAGAATAAACTTGCATTGGTTAATCCCGTGTTCCTTTTAATTGCCCTGTTCCTTCAGTTCCCCACCGAGTTTTTTCTAGCTCTGTTATCTCTTCAGTGCCTGACATTTGGAGAACTGCACCTTTTTGTGAGTTCCTTTTCCAGAGAAAGTCTGCTTTGTCTCTCATTGTCTAATGACAGATGCTGGGTGGTAGTGCTGCAGAATACTTTAAAAGTTATGACCTCGTCTCATGTCTTCCTGGCAGGGGTGACTGGTTCAGGCATAGTTTGGGAAAGACACAAACTCACCTCATGCTTACACACATCTTCCTCCGTATCTACTGATGCAGAATATATAGATTTTATACTCTTCTTGCCCGTCTACCTGCTGAGCGCTTAGGCTGCAATCTTATGCCCTCTCTGATTGATTTCCTGACCTTTTAGGATTTTCAGAACCTGTGTCCTGAAAATATTAAGTGGGTGACTCTGTCAATAAAACGCAGCTCTCATATAACAAATTGCAGCTTTGCAGTCTTCATCTAGGAAAATCTGATCCAGGCAAATTCTTCCGTAAGTGACATTGTGGTTTTTCTAAATAACAACTGGTGTGAAATGTGTATCTTTTGTACCATAATATCGTTGGTGTGAATGTTGTCTAGGGGGCTACACACTTGGTAGATGCTTCTAATTAAATAATTTGACACCTGCCTTTACACTTCTGAATAAAATGTCTTTTAGCTTGCAAAGCTAGCAGACTTGCATATACTTGCCCAACTGACACATCTAGCTAAGGTGAGGCTGTTCAGTGGATATGTTTGGACTTTCATAGCACACTTGCTTTTAGCACTTGGGAGAAAATAGATCTTCATTGTTAACCTGCTTTTAATGTTCATATCCTGCTAACAATTCTGCAGGGATTTTCAAAAATACCAGTTGCATATCATGATTAAGTTGACATGCCCCTTGCTGGGATTCTTAAAGCTTTTTATTTTTTTTCTTGTCTTTTTTTTTTTTTAAGGCAAGAAAAAAAAAAACAAAAAAAAAACAATTCAAACAGAAGTTTAGAAATGCTTGTTTCTTTCCTTTACCTCCTGGCTCATTCTTTTTATGTTTTGATTTTTAAAAAGCCTGTTTGAGCCAGAGCGCAGAACTAGTGGGAAAGGCTAAAGACAGGGCTGACACCAACACCATTAGTTGAAAAAAAAAATCCATTTCATTGCAACTATGTTATTGTTTACTTTACCATACACATCCTAATATGGTTACCTCCCTGTCAAAGCAGCCGAGCCAGGGGCTGAGGGGCCCCCTTAGGGAGAAGCTTCTAACTGCTTCGCAGACAATAAGAAACAAACGGCACAACTCCACACAAGGCTTCTCGGAAAATGAGTGTCAAGTAAATCTTAAAAGACCTCTTGCCTTCTGACACGCAGCCCTGTCTATGGATCCCTGCTTTCTGCCAGGCTGCCCAAGCAGAGATGCATATGGGGGTGGAGTGGGGGTGTGTGTGGAGTGTGAATCACTGATCTTTCCCCCCCCCCTTTTTGGAGTTTTCTTTCTTTTGAATTAATTGTAAAGGCTGTGGGATTTCTTCTTCTTCCAAACAATATCTTTTAAGTGCTTTTTTCCATGAGTAGATTTTGCTGGAGCCTGTTACGAGGAAGAACGTTAAAGGTAAGAATGTTGATTTCGCCTAGGACGTGTTTTGTCAATCAAAGTAATGCTCTTCATTGATACGGGTTAAAGCAACAACAAGAACTATAGCACAATATGTAGCTTTAGGTGTTCCGGTCCTTTGTCCAAAGCAAATCTGCTGTGTCTCTAGATCCCCTTTGCTTGTGCCCTTTCAAATGTTACCAGTTGTAGATGCGGCTGGAACTGAGGTGTACGCATTCCTGGGGGAGACGGTTCCACAGATGCAAAAGCTGTAGCCAAGTTGTCATCAAGATAAATTTCTTTTTAAGAGGCTTTACTGTTATTTCTCCTTCTTCACCCTCATATTCTGTACTTGTGATTACTCTGGAAACCTTTGGCACTTCACAGTCTTGAGGTTTCTCAGTTATTATCTCTGGGACCAGAACAAAGGTAGGTTGTTAAACTCTATACTCCAGGGGAGGGACAAGTTAGTTTTGGAGGACTGTCTTCCTGGTGTATGACTGGCTGACCTAAAAGGAGGGGGGTGGAATTCCTCAACAGACAGGAGGAAAGTAGAAGTCTGCACTCCAGCAGCTTTTTAGAGTAGAGCTGATACTCTGCAACTCAAGGGACTGTTATCAGTTTAAAAATAAAACAATTGTAAGCAATTAAAATTAGGCAGCATTTTTTTCCCCCCTGATTAACCAGAAAACAGTTTTGGCATTTTAGTTACCGATCAGAATTAATTGTAATACATGGTGATTCCTAAAACCCAAATGAGCTTTTGTCCAAAAGCTAAGTTCTTATAGATACCGGTAGGTGATAGTGATTTATTTATAAGAAGTTTGAAGTTTCTGGATGATATATGTGCCTATTGTGCTTGGATGAGTTAGTAGAATTAATTTTTGTTTCTGGTTATTTCATTTCTTTGTATCTATTCAACAAGACATTTTCAGAAAAGCAGATTATTTTTAAATGTTTTTTGTATATTGGGTATTAAAGAAATAAAAACAAAACAAGGAGCCAATTAATAGATTCTCATATTTGTCAGTTTAAGGAAATCTATAAACATGCCCGTATTTATTCTGAAAAAGTCAGTGACAACTATTGTAAATAAGTACAAGTGTAGCGTGTAGATAGATGTATCCTAAGCTATGAAACAATATAAATACAGCGGAATTATCAGAGCACGACTCTTCCAAACTAAAGTGCGTTTGAATCTCATAGATTGCAATGGAAAAATTAACCTTATGTTTAAATCTGATTTTGAAAGCACTTATTCTCTTTTAAATACACAGTACTATTAACCAAGATGGAGTTAGCAAGCTTGCACACATGCCTTTTATTATGTTTTGTACATTGTCTTCTTTCCTTTTTAAGTTATTTAACATTCTGCTAGAACTGTAACTTGATGTTTAACATTTTTTTTGATGTTAAAAAACAAAGCTTTTTAAATGAGAAGCCAATTTGGTTACAATCTACAAAATTAATATCTCTATAAAAATGAAAATGTTAAAATCATATACCAGATCTATGCAATTGCATATACCAGATATATGTAATTTCTCATATATGAGAAAAGCAGTCATCATTTTGAAAAAAACAAAACAAAACTAAAAGTGTGTAAATTTTTGGTATTTGGGGAGAAATAAAAGGAAGTATGAGAAATTAGTAGTCTTTAATTAGACATGGAGAAATTCACATTTTATAGGGATTTATGTTAGAACATAGAATGGTGGGTGGCTTGTTTCCTCATTATGAATACTCTCTGCACATAATGAGGTTCATCATTAGTTGATGGAGTGAATTTGCCCTAGCTCTACCTTGAAAGGCACATAATTTACATACTACTTCAGAGCTCAGGCTTTAATGGATTCCTCGATGAATAAAATGAAAAGCTACTTTCTTTAAATTTTTGAACACGGTTCTGATAATATCAATTTAATAAGACATTCAGTTTGCTTGTTACGTATATTTGAAAGTGTGTCCTGAGTTTTACCAGAAAAGACAGATTTCAAAGTTCAGCACAGTGCACTGGTAGTCTAGAGTCATGGATGTAAATATAAATGGGAAGAGGTAGAAGGTTTACTCAAATTATCTGTTCTTTTGGCACTGGTGAATTGCAATTACGGTCATGTGTGGTTGCTATTGTTATCCAGATGAGCTGCCAAAAAGCTCACTTATAATATTTTAATACTATGCAGCATACTTCTCATTTCATTATATTGTGTTTGGTATGAGAATGATTTTCCTTCTGTATATTTTCTATATGCATTTTTAGCAGTGATTGATCTGTAGAAACACATTACTTGCTTTCAAGCTGACATGCTCCACCTCCAAATCCTTTTTAATGAGAAGAGATTCTCAAGAAGAAGAGGAAGACACCCATACATGCACACCCCTTCCATAGTGCAGTTACACCCCCCAAAACCTGCTATCTGGATACAATTAGATTAAGGAAAATTGAATTGGAGGCTGCCTATTATGTTATCACGTCATGCAACTGCTAGAATGTTGATATATGGGAGAGACTGTTCCCCAAAATACCTTTTTCTAACCCTCTGTTTCTTGAGCCTTTCAGCCATGACATATCTGAACTTATGTAAAGATTATTAGTGGGTAACAGATTTCTCAAGTCTGTAAAAAAAATCTTGGGTGGTCAGGGAAAGAGAATGTTTTGGAAAAGTCTTTGTTGGTAGCAGACAGAATGCTGTTTATTGATAATCCTATCAGTTCAAGGTCAAAAGCAGTAAATTGATTTTGCTACCATTGGTTACAATATCGTAAATATAAGGTGTTTGGACTTGTTTTCCTAGAGTGCTTTATTACTTGAAATACAGCATTAACAGAATAATCTCTGTCATTTTGCCTTTTTTTTTTTTTTTTTTAAAAAAAGGTAATTCCCCTCATCTGCAGACATGTCTTCTTGAAAATCTTTTCTCTGTTCTAAAACATATATTTGTTTAGGGAGTTTTCATTGAAGTGTACATGACAATTACAGCTGTTCATTAACAAAATTGGGTATTTGTTTTAAACTTTAACCAATCACTTTGATATGCTAATTATGGTGTAATTTAATTTGAGCCCTGTAATGATGATGCCGTTATTATGGACATAAATGATGCAGTTAAACTGAGAGTAATCTCATTTGCATACTGTACATGCCAGTAAATTAAGCTCTTTCTTCGTCTGCCTCAGCTTTAATTTTCCACTTCTTTTCACACAGTGCCTTTTCAGCCACTCTCTTATAAACCCACTTTGTAATAGTCCTGATGATTGTTTGATGTGGAGAGTTGGTGCACCACAATAATGCAAGATGCAAGATGTAACATTTAAAGGATTCATTATCTTACTGAGCGTTCCCTGAAGGAGCTGGGATTAACAGCGGGTGGAAGTGTCTTTTCAGCATTACAGACCTCCAGATAAACAAAAAAAATAAAAAAAACAACTTCTGGTACTCTTGCCATATTTAAAAACCACCTAATTTATCACAAGTCTCCATATACTACTTTACTATTGAGTTGTAATATAGTCATCTATTACTACCGGTATAGTTTTAGGTAGGCGTGTATCTAGGATACAGAAAAGTTGCTGAATACACCGAATATACTACAGGTGATATTAGTAAGATGCCAAGCAGTCTTTGAAATTAAATAGATCAGCTTCATCAATCCTGACTATACTAGCTGGATATGCAAACCTTCAGTTTTGCATCCGTTTTTATTTACATGTTCTTCTCTAATTTTATATTTCCTGTACATTGACAGAAAAAACCCTTAAAATATTTTGAAGGGTAATTAAATATAAGGTATTTAAATGTAAATTACCCCTTTTTCTCCATGTGGATGTAAGACAAGCATACTAAATAAACAAAACTTAAAAATATTAGTTGTTTAGCCTTTATTTCCAAGTGTTAATAGTGCAGTAGTAATCAATAGGTGTTTCTGGTTAAGATTATTTCTCCCATTTTTGTCATACCATAAATGTAGGCATATAGTCGGTGCCTAAAATATACTAAGACAGCTTGTAAAGCATGAAAAGGAAGAAACTGGTTTGATTGTATTTATTTTGCACTTGCTTCCATGGTAAGTTGTTAGTTTGTTAATATTGTTAACCAACCATGAAAGGAAACACCATTTTTCCTTGAGACACTGGTATGCTGTAAGAGATTTTTGTTAGTCAAAGGTTATTATTAGGCTTTTGGAAATCTTGTCTTTGACAACAACTCATGACCAAAAATAGTTCTGTACTGTTGCCTATAAACATTCAGATTAGTCATTTCCTGGGTGAACAGTATGAGAAGGTTGAGCAATACCATATTGTTTGTTGCTTCTTTCCTTCACCCTTTTAATAATGTACAGCAAACAAATACTGGACTTAAGTTATTGCCGAATATTTAGTGCTCATTTTCCTATTAGTTCATTAGTTAAGTCTTCCATATTCCTTCATGGAGCATTATTTCCAACACCTTATTTTGTTGAAAACTTTGTTCTTCTAGTTCAAGGCTTGGACTCAGAAGCAAGAAAATACTTTTGTGCCTTTGATTATGCAATGTGTTTGCTTCCCAGCTTCCATATAGAACAGGGGTGTCAACTCACATCGTCATAGTGGTGTCACGTGACTTAACAGGACTTTCCCCCCCCCCCTTCGCTAAACCAGGTATAGGCATGGGCAGCATTTGATGCATCCGGCCCATGGGCTGGGAGTTTGACAGCATGATTTGCTGAAATGAAAGCATGTTTTGAAATCAAAACTTCAGCAAAGTTCCCTTTCATCTTAGAACTTCTAACTTCTTGTTTTCTCATTTCTGGGTGTTTCGAAACAAACAAACAAGAAAAATTCTACTTCCTCAGTGCAAAAGCCCACCTATGATATATATCAGTGATGGTGAACCTATAGCACACATGCCAGAGGTGGCACTCAAAGCCCTCTCTGTGGGCACGTGTGCTATCGCCAGCTGCTCTTCTAGTTTCCAGCGTGCGCATGCACACTGGCCAGCTGATCTTTGCGCGTGCCGGAAACCTGAAGATCAGCTGGCTGGCACATGCATGGTCTTCAGATTTCCAGCACTCCAGTATGTGTGAAGACCAGCTGGCCGGCACGCGCCAGCAACCCGAAGATCAACCAGCTGGTCTTCAGGTTTCCGGGGCTCAAGCACACACGAAGACCAGCTGGTCTTTGAATTTCCGAGACTGCTGGTCTTTGACTTTCCAGGTCTCCGGCGCGCATGCATGTTCTGGTTTGGGTACTTGGTGCCAAAAAGGTTCGCCATCACTGATACATATCATTGCTTTCATAATAGATAGCCATGTGCTTCTGCAAACAGGATATGAAGACTCTTGTCCACACCTTCTAATGCATTACTTCATGCTTCTGCATCTCATGTTGGAGACCGCATAGACCTCCAGGAATTTGTTTGAACCCATTTGAAGCCAACTAAGTGCAATCCATTACTCATTATAGGCCAGCAACTCTTGTAAATTAATTACATAATATGTGAAAAACATGGTCAGTTCTGAATCTTATGCTAATTAATATTGTAGAGTAACTCAGAGTGTTAATACTTTTATTTGTTTGTCCTTTTGAATCAGTCTTAACTCCCAGCAACAGTCTGGATTAATCTCTGCAGGATTCTTGGCAAGATTTTTGGAAGTGGTTTACCCTTGCCATCTTCTTTCTAGGGTACCCTAGTTGTCCAGAAAGCTTCATGCTTAAGATGGCACTAAAATTCATGGTCTCCCACTATACCAAACCAGCTTCTTCTTGCACTATTGGTGAACATAAAAGTTTTCTCTAAATCTGTTTATTTTTTTAATGTATATTTTATTTTTGATATTTTATCTTTGTGTCATGAAGTAAAATATGTTAATCTTTTCTTATAGGAAATGTGCTCCAACATTTAAATTTGCTTAGTAATTTTTCAGGCTATATTTTATAATTCTCATGATCCACTAACATAAGAAATTAATATTATTGTACTGGTGTGAGAAATGAGAAAAACCAGTTGTGTTTTCAGTATTTTTTTGATCTATTTTTAGTTGTATTATAAAGTATAAGCAGCTCATTGGATTGAGATCGTGATATCTTCCATATAACCCAACATATCATATGTACATCTAGGAAAAAAAGCAAGTGGCAGTGATGATTTTGCATAGCACAGTAAGTATGCATGGATACATTAAAAAACATGCAAGTAAAGAAACTTTTCCCTTTTCTCAGTCTGAATTCCAGTGAAAATCCAGGCCATCAACAATTTTGGATTATGGTGCTTAGAAATTAACCTTCTTCCTTACATTATAATTCTTCCTTGAATTATAACAAATTCAAACCAAAGTGATGTTTTGTGTCAGCCCTAATATGAACCCATCTTTTAGTCAATAAACTGTTAAACAGGGTTAGGCAAGATCTGTTTCATGGTCTGCTTGTTGGGATTAAGGAAGATCAGATTCGAGTCCACCCTCAGGTTTTGGGTGAAAGTGGACTTGAGCCATTCTCTTTTTCCTTATAGTTTATTTAGCTCACAGGTGTCAAACTTGTAGCGTAACATTGTCGTCACGTGACGTTTCGTGATGTTTTTTCACTTCATGGAGGTGGGTGTGGCCTGCGCATGATGCATCCGACTTGCAGGCTACCGGTGTGACACCCCTGATCTAGATGGTTGATGTTACCAACAGAAGAGTATATTTGGACCTCAGGGTTGAACTCTGGGGTCCTTGGTACTCCGAGCTTGGTTGTTTTCTTGTGGACATTTCGTTACCCAACTAGATAACGTCAGTGCTAGAGGTGGGATTGGGATTTAATCTCTGTATGCCTCTGTAGGCCATTTGTCTATAAACAGAGAACAAACCTCTTCTAGCAGAGATGATGTTACTTAGTTGGGTAATGAAACATCTGCAAGAAAACAACCAAGCTCAGAGACCATCAAGGACCCCATATGGTTGATATTGCAAGAAAGAAAAAACTAAAGAAGTGAGTGCTAATATAAACCACTCTGAGCTCCTGGAGGGAAGTTGGGATATAAATTTAACAAGTAAATTTGCTAATTGCGGCTTCTGAGGGTTAGTTGTTGTTTTTAGTGGTTGTGGTAACAACACTGAGCCTCTTAGGTAGGATACTGTTACTCAAGTCTGACAAATTCTAATTACAAACTTGCATTTTTTACAAACTTGCAATTATCTGTCAGATAAGATTAATGCATGTGAATAGCAAAAAAACAGGCCAGAATCCCTAAGCATTTTCAAACCATCCTTAGGACCTGTTCCATGTTATTTACCACTGAAAAAACTGGGCGTCACAACCTCAGAAAGTTTTATTTTTAATGGAATGTTTCTACCATGACATCTTATTTTCCTCCTTAAATCTATTGGGAATATTGAATCTGTATCTGAACATTCTAAAATAGCCATAGCAGATAAAAGTGCAAGAATAATCTAGGTTAGTCGTTCTCACATGGCATTGAAGAACCAAGTATAGAAGTTGCAAAGATCAAAAAACAGTTCCTCATATATATCCTTTGCCTTACTTGACTTAGAAATAAAAGGATTTAGCATCATATATATTCCCATTGACAGGTCCTTTCAAATCCAGGATTGGTGACAATATCTTGTTGGTTGATCGGAATGCTTCCACAACAAAAGTTAAAATACATTTATCCTTCCACCATGTGAAACAAAACATTATCTGAATTCAGTCCGAACCATAGTAAGATCCAAGATAGCAAAGCTGAGTAGGGAATAATACATTTAAAAGTCACACATTTATCAAGTAAATATATTGGCTATTTGGTGAAGAGGGGCTCTTGTTTCCAGTGTTTTGAAGGAACTGTCTTAAACGTGTTTTATGAGTTTCTCTTATTTTCTTCTAATATATCTGTCTTTCCCAAGAATGCGAAGAAGGCTAAGGAAGAATTATATGCTCAGCAGCACGTGGAGAATTATTCAGGTCCTCCTAAAGAGCTTATATTCAGTGCCAATGTTTAGGGGGAAGAGATTTTTGTGACATTAAAAGGAAAAAAAAATTAGAAAGTTTAGCATTCATTCAACTTCCTTATCAGAATTGGGGGGGGGGGGGAAAGAGAATGATATTAATGACCTAGCTGCTGCCCCTCCATCACGCTGTAACAGAGAGCGTGAAGGGAAGAAGGGCTCTCCCAGCATCTCCCCTGAGAAATTGGCTGCATTTTGCTTGCTTCATTTAGTGGCAGCAATTCCATCAGGCTCCACTGAACCATTTGCATCCCAGCTGGTGCCAATTTGATTTTTCCTTCTCCTTCCCCCTGTTTTTTTCTTTGGTGCTAAGCCTGAGGGTGAAGTAAAAGGTGTTTAATAAAATGTTTCTTACACTCATAAGAATAGGCCTGACTATATTTATGGCTGACCTGATTTTAATTCCAAGAGTCCTAAGCCCTTCACCATACCGCTAGTCTTTGTGATTCTTTAAGCCTTCTAATGATGGGCTCTGTGTGTCTCTCTCGGTGTGTATTTTCTTTCTTTGCTTCTCAAAAAGTTAATCTGACAGCAGTTTCTCTTCTATTGTAGCTCACACTTTCATTAATGATGCCTTTAAATGCAAAACTTGAGAACCTGCATGTGTTTCTGCTTGGAGATCTCCCTTGGGGAAGAAGTCTTTATTTTTGTAATTTGTATTTTGACTAATTTTTGAGGAAGGTGTTGGTGTGATGAGTTCTTGAATGCCACTGGGGAATATTTACTAGAATGTCTGCAGTATGAAGAAGTTATGTCTCGGTTTTCATCCTGTTAAAGAAGTATCTTCAACAACTTCAGGATGAACATGTCTAAATAAATTGAAATTTAAGCCAGTCAAGACGGAGGTGTTGTTCTTAGGGAAACCAGCCTGATCTGGACAGAACTGAAACTAATATTGAAGAGAGTGACATTCCCCCTGAAGATCCAAATTCATTATTTTAAACTACATTATCCCAGTTTAGCATGGCTAAAAGTTAGAAATGGTGAAGTATAGTGAAACAAAACAAAGCAAAACTGGAACAT
The DNA here is from genome assembly GCA_032468115.1 of Grayia smithii. Taxonomy (NCBI): domain Eukaryota; kingdom Metazoa; phylum Chordata; class Lepidosauria; order Squamata; family Grayiidae; genus Grayia; species Grayia smithii. The sequence goes on from JANHFM010009914.1 coordinate 94,861, forward strand.
AGTTTTTTAAAAATAGCATTGGCAATTCATGGTTTCAAGAGATACCTTCACTATCTTGAGGAAGTTGAGGTTTATAATTTTGGGATCAATGGTGATGATGGCTATATTTATGTCTCACTAATTGAAATGCTGCAGCAAACTATTGAGATGGCCTTGGAAACAAAAAAGAAACATTCCTTAAGTCTTGGGAAAAATGCTAATATTGAGAAGAGACCCAGCCTGGCTCTTCCCTGATTCAGTGGAGTGTGAGAGGGAGGGAACTAAATAAGAATCACACTTGCACAATTCTATTATTGTTTTGAGTAAAGTTTAGGTATAATCTACTTATGGAGTTTCTTTCCTTTTCTATACAACCTCAAGGAGCCCTATTAAAGAAAAAAAAAATCAAGTGTTCATTAATTGTGCATTAGTTTAATCCAAGCTAGAGTATTGGTATGCATTCTTTTAGGGCAGTAGTTCTCAACCTTTCTAATGCCACGACCCTTTAATACAGTTCCTCATGTAGTGGGGACCCCCAACCATAAAATTATTTTCGTTATTACTTCTAAATGTAATTTTGCTACTATTATAAATTGTCCTAGGCGATCCCTGTGAAAGGATCATTCGACCCCCAAAGGGGTCCCGACCCACAGGTTGAGAACCACTGTTTTAGGGGCTCTTTGAAGATGACCTTACAACTTTTGGGCATTGAAAAATATAAATGCATGTATGTCCTAATCAAGAAGGTTAGCCAGTTTTTAATGATCTAAATACATTATTTGGGGCCAATGACTTGAATGTCCATATGAGCCTATTTGTATCTTTCCATATTTTAGGAATAGCAGTTGATACCACATTTGCTACTCTTCGGTTGGAGGGTAAAGTCTTAGCTGTCCTCCTATAAAAGGTTCTGAGATCAATATATTTCATGATATTTCAGATGACATGGACATTTGCATGTTTTAATGTATATGTCATCCCACTGCTTCATTTCTATTGTATTACAGTCATTGTGAAAGTGGTTTTTAGTCTAAATGAATAATACTGCATTTTTTTAAATTTAAAAACTTCCTTATATTCTATTGCTCCTATTTGTTTTCATATTCTGTGGGTTCCCCTTGTTGGAATTGGGCTGGCAGGGCATTTGGCCATTTGGAAGAATGAGGACTCAGGAAAAGCTTGTGGAATTCTGAAAACTTTGAAAGTTTATCAAGATGACGAAGCTATGGAAAAACTTTATCTGGTTTCATTGTCAAATGACAAGATAAACCAAGCTATTAATATATTCATTCCTGAACATCCTTTCTACTGTTTCAAAGATCAGAGGGCACTCTGATTTTCAAAAGAATATACCTGGAGAGCGGGTGACAGTAGTCTCAGATTGAAGATGATTAAGCAAGCATGGTTTATAGCAGTAGTTCTCAATCTGTGGGTCGGGACCCCTTTGGGGGTCGAATGATCCTTTCACAGGGGTCGCCTAGGACAATTTATAATAGTAGCAAAATTACATTTATGAAGTAATAACGAAAATAATTTTATGGTTGGGGGTCCCCATAACATGAGGAACTGTATTAAAGGGTTGCGGCATTAGAAAGGTTGAGAACCACTGCCTTACAATCTCATCTTCTCTGGTATCTTTTTAATATTTTAGAAACTTCTCAAGTTTGTTTTCTTCTATAGAAATGTACTTTAATTTTATATTTTTTGCAAATCATCCATGATCTGTCAAAAGATTGATACAGTGTTTCAATCAAACCATCCAATTCAATTCATGAATTTACTAAAGCATTTTGATAATTTGATTTGGTGAATCAGTGTGATGTAGGGATTTGATTACATCGCTTTGAACTGAAATGAACTGACTCTCCATGTTGAATCTTCATACAATTCCAGAAATATTGGCAGGGAGAGCTTTGGATAGTTTTCTGGTAAAATGCTTTTCAAATTGAATCATACAGTTTAAACTGCAGGAAATGGTTTATTTTGAGATTACGATCAGTTTTTGACCTACTGTTAGAAACAAAGAGGAAATTCTGAAATCACATTCTCTTTTTTTAATTTCAGTTTCAGAGAATCATAGCAGTACCAAAGACAATAATTTGACAGTGATTATCTATCTGTCTATCTGTCTATCTATCCATCTATCCATCCATCCATCCATCCATCCATCCATCCATCCATCCATCCTCCCCTAAAAGGCATACTTTTTTCTCCATATCAGGATTTCCTTTTGTAAGAAAGTATATACTTAACTCTAGAACAAGGGTGTCAAACTCAAGGTGCTTAGATTTAGCCCACAGGGCAGCCCTGGAAACAGCAAAGGACCAGCTGCAGTGACTCTGCCAGCGAAAATGGAGCTCGGGTCCCTTGGGCTCCATTTTCACTGGCAGAGGCCTAGCAAAACAAACTAAAAACAAAACAAAAAGAGAAACGTTTCCCCTTTTGCATTTGAGCATGCAAGAAGGGACAGGAAAGGAGAACGGGAAAGAGGAAAGACAAAGAAAAAGGAAAGATGGGAAGAGAGAAGGAACGAAAAATAAAGGAAGGGAAGGAAGAAGAAAGGACAACGAAGAGGGAAGGAAAAAGAAGAAAAGGAAGGAAGGAGATTATAATGAGAGTGAGGGAG